>VDFB02363551.1:0-48164 GCA_007258455.2 Sequoia sempervirens
CATATTGATTTTAATCAAATGTTTTAAGTGGATTAAGGATCAGAGTAAAATAATTAATTTTTACACAACACTGATTCACCCCCCCTCTCAGTGTCACTTGTTTCCAATAGTTGGTATCAGAGCTAGTTCCTCGAAGGAATTCTAACAGCTTAGGGAGATCTTGGAAAGTGTTCTTAATGGATACAAATAGTCTTCAAAAGCAACTTATGGTGGCTTTGGATGATCTTGACCAGTCAAAATCTAAGATCCGGGAACTACAAGATAATCTTCAGAATGCAGAAAAATTCATCCAGTCCTTAAAAGATAAGATCAATTAATCAAGGAAGAAAAGAAAGGAATTATGTGGTCAGCTAAAACAGAAGAGCAAAATCGTGGAAGATGATCAATTCAGTCTGGCTTTGAAAGAGAAAATAGAATAATGTGAATTTTTTTCCCAAGAGAATGTTGCCCTAAGGCATGAGATGGAATCTATCATGATGAAGATGACCATGGAATTTGAGGATAGAAAGAAGAATGAAGAAAATCTTGCACAATCTTTGAAAGAAAAATCAGAACAATGTACCTGACTAGATAATGAATTAGAACAATCCAAGAATAATGAAAAACTTGAAAAGTAGCTTGATGAACTCAGAAATGAACTTGCTACTGCAAATGAGTATAAGGAGAAATTCAATACAAGCTCAACCAAACTTGATGAACTAATCAAGGGACAAAGGGGTAATGGTGACCAATGAGGTCTTGGATGTGAAGAAGGAGAAAGCCCCAAATCTGGACAAAGGAGCTCTGGACAAAGGAATCCTGGACCAAGAAAACTCAGACAAGAAAACCAAATGAAAGGACCCAAAAGGAATCTGGTAAGGCAACCTAATGCTCAAAAATTTAATGGCTATTGTTATACCTGAAAAAAATTTGGTCATATGGCTTCTCAATGTAGGAGTAGAGTGAATGCAAATGGACAATCATTCTCAGGTCAATGTTTTAACTGCTATAAGTATGGACATAAGTCAAGTGAATGCAAAATTATGATAAACAACATTCAAAGAAATGTTAGATGTTATGCATGCAATAGATTTGGACATATTGCTAACCAATGCAGATCAAGACAAAGTCAATGGAACAATTAGCCTAGAAAGAGAAGTGTCGTGTGCTACAACTGCAATAAATTTGGTCACACTTCTAGATTTTGTTGGAATAGAAGAGGTTCGGTAAAATAGAACATGCAACCTGATGTTAAAGGAAAAGGGAAGGTCACTACTGATGAGATCAAGAAACAAATGCAAAAGAAATGGGTGAAGAAGAATCCCTCTATAGAAGAAAATGGATCCACACCAAAATCCTCTTTTGGCAATACTTCAGGAAATTGATCTCAAGCCTCTATTATAGGGGGAGTTGTCAAGAAAAACTCCTAAACCCCCTACAAGTGATTGGTACTAGAATTCAGATGAGTGTTGTCAATACCTCTCAGTCATTGTGAAAAGAATCTATGACATTAGTAAAGAATATTGGAGATCTTCATAAGAATCTATGACATTCGTAAGGGGGAGACAGTGAAGTGAAAAATGCTTTGATATTCTTAGGGGGAGCTATATTTTGCATTTTGGCAGTGTGTTTATCAGTCTTGACACTTAGTCATTTTTCACTAAGAGTTGCCATCAATGCCAAAGGAGGAGATTGTTGGCATATGGCTTCTAATGTTGTTATTGATGGAAACTGAAGTCATTCCCATGATCCATAGTTCAGTATCCAATCATACCCGTAGATAATGTGATACAATGTATATTACCGGCATAATACATGTGGAACAGGGTATCTGGTCAAATGGCTTCACCAGATCATCTTTTTGTGTTGTGGATCTCTAGAATTACTTGTTAAGCATGTGGATTATTTTATTATCAAGATTTTTGGTGTTGCATTAGTTACGATACAAGGTAGGAGGTCCGGTAGGACATTTTTTTCTGTCTATTTGTCTATTGTATCTAACTCAGGGTATGTGGCGCATTGTGGATGTGTTAAGTGGAATTAGTCAAGATGTTTTCATGTTCAAATATTTAATTATTGGTCCTAGCTATGGACTAGCCAACTTGTTTGGATATGCATCAAATTTATTCATATTTTGGGCCGACAAGTTTCAAATATCCTAAGTTTTATTGAGCTAACTTGTAGCGATTATATCCCTAGTCGCAGATATATTTAGATGATCGATCACATCATTTGTGAGGAACAATAAGAAATATTGGTGTATGTTGCGAACATCCAAGGAGTATTTGAGCGATATCATGCACATTTTCACTTGTGCATAAGGGTTTTGTGTGTGAACTTGAGCAGAGCAAAGTAGAAGTTCGTCATCAAAGCATAATTGGAATTGCAATCAAGCATTGGTAGATGCTATATTTTTAGTTCATTCTTTTTTGGATCTATTCCAAGCCTTTGTAAGGACAGTAAGTCCATTTTGAGTAGTGAGCTCTACGCAGTGAGCCTGAATGCAAATGCATTCCCATTTTGTAATATTTCTATTGAGTATACTCAGAACTTATTGTGGATTGGCCATCCACCGTGGTTTTTCCCCTAACAAGGTTTCCACGTAAAAATCCTTGTGTTATGGTTGTGTGGTTGCTTGCCTTCAATTTCTGCTTATTGATTTTAATCAAATGTTTTAAGTGGATTAAGGATCAAAGTAAAAGAATTAATTTTTACACAACATTGATTCACCCCCCCCCCCTCTCAGTGTCGCTTGTTTCCAACACAAACATTCTCACAACACATGCAATTAGAGAAACCACATAAAGCAATGACAAATGGTGCAACTCAATCCCCATCTTATAAACCACATCAAAATCACATGTAAAACCCATCTCATGGTTGTGAGTGTGAAATTATAATCAAATAAATGAAGTGAACAATATTTTTCATCTATACTCTAGTGCAATGAATTATGGATAGTAAGGTTGTGTTTTTTTGAACAACCAACCAAAACTTGAAACAAACATCTATAATGTGGTGCAAGGGCACCATGTTAGTTCAATTTTGCAAGATTGGTCAAGTAAAGTCTAAAATTAGGTTTTGGTGTCTAGAGTCTTTTTTTATTCAAATAAGGTCATAATAGACCATTTAGAATGTAACTAGGGTGATAGTGGGTTTATTTTGCAAGAGGTGTCAAATTATGCAAATATTGTCAAATGTTGTCATGTAAAAGGGCAAAAATGCAATATAAGGAATACCAACGGTCAAGTAACTTGAAAGGTAGTTTGAGGGTAGTTTGTTAGTTGATTTTGGTTGTGTGAGGCTTAAATATAGGGTGTGTGGGTAGAAGTTTGATTCTGGAGTCTTGTATTGAAGTGGAAACCATAAATAAAACCTTTTTTTTTAGAAATTACTAGTAAATTGTTGTTACAAGCCATTGTATGGCCCCATAAGTTTTGTTTTTTATCAAAATTTCAATTGTAATTGATGGAAACATGAAGTAGCTTCATTTTTTTTTTTATCGAATTTCATATATATTTAAGCTTTTTACAACCATTTTACTGTAGGTGGGTCTAAACACCCTGTTTGAGGTTTTGAAAGGGAATAAAATGGATTGATCACCCATTCCACCTGTAGATTAGTTTAATACCTGGTGGAATGGGTGCAATAGGATATATTTAGGTGTTATAATGGATGTTAGGAGCAGGGAAGGAGTTTGGAGGGGTTTTTATTGCTACCCTAAGTGATTTTCATGAGTTTTTGGTTCAAAATGGATGGATAGAAGTTGTAGTTGATGAAATTGCATTGTTGGAGGTTGGGAGATGTTTTATTAAGCATGTGTAGGAATATTTTGATATGTTTGAGGTGGTGGTAAGGTGACATTGGGCCTAGAGTATTGATTTTCAATAAACCCTCATGTTTCAAGCATGAGATAAGCCTAAAGCAAGGGTTTTTGTGTTTTGGTGAATGAGTGAGTGTTTCTTTGGCCAAAAGTGGTTGTTTCAGTCTATTTTAGACCTTTTGAGAGGGTTGGAATAAATTTTTGGGGTTGAAAGAGAATTTTTTTGGTACTTGCTTTACAAAATAGGCCTAATTGGCTTAAGGGGACAGTGTTACAACAATTATTTGGAGGATATGTTCCAAAAAAAAGGTATGTAATTTTGAGATATGTTAAATTATGTCCAAATGGGTATTTGAAATACCCATTTTTTTGTGGGTTTGAATTTTCTTCTAAAAGATACGAACAAAAATCTTTGTTTGGATGGCTACAAGGCAAATAGGATGAAATTGTGAAAAGTTGATAAGATAGGTTTATAAGGGTAGAAATTTTGTTTGAGTTGGATAAAATTGTGATTTTGATAAGGTTTTCCTCCCTTCTCTGCATCATAATGATTCTATACCAATACCTTTTTTTCCATGCAAAATAATCCAAACTAGGGGTCTCCTAACCATCCCCATATTTAAACATTTATTCTCAAAGCATAGGTAATGAGACTTTAATGCATCCTCTACCTTCATCATACAATGTGGTCAATACACACCAACACATGATGAGATTCCCCCAATTGGACTCAAATTTACACAATCTCACTAACATTTCAATTAGTCAATCCCATGCACTAAAATTACTCAAAACCCTTCATGTTCCAATAAATTCACTTAGCCTTTTGAGTGTTGTTGATCTACCAAACACCACCATTGTGGTATATCTTTGGAGGATTGATTCCCCTTATGCATGATCCATTTTCATGGACTTATCTTAAATTTTTTTAGGAACCTCTAGATTGTGCATATGAAGGCTTATGCCACTACTATCCAATAAATTTTTCCATGAGATACAATAGTTACAGAATCTTCCCAAAGAATTTGGTATGGATCACCTTATATTAGTACTACCAGTTTATTAAAGTCCCAATACACTCTTTTCAATAGCTCATTATTGAGTTCCTCACAATGTTTAGCATGAACAAAATCCTTAAGGTTGGGAGATATCAAGTTTTGAGTGTCAAACAAGATCATAATGAATTAGTCACTCACATCATAAGTTGATGTAGATAATTTACTCATTGATGAGTGAATCATATATGAACCATTAGGATTTATGCAATGTCTCTTTTCTCACTCTAAATAGGGACACATAAGAGGGTATCTAAAACATTTCCTATACATCCTATAAATAGGCCCAAAAGAACCTTATAAATTGACCTAGATATTATTGATAGAAAAAGTAGAGTGTATGGAACTAATGAGATGTTGATAACCCAAAGCCAAGGAAATAACCAAAACTTAGGTAACAACACTAATTAAAAGTAACAAAAATAATCTCTCTTTACCTATAGTATTAAAGAAAAAATGCCACAATTAATGGAGTTATAGATGGTTCACCTATGAATAATAATAATAGCAATAATAATTATCACAACTACAATGATAACTATTAACAATTTTGTCAACATCTCGGAAACACCTTTTTTTAAGACATTGTTATTTTTTTAAAAAGTGTTTGATAAAATTTGAGAAAAGTTAACGTGAGAAATTTCAAGAAAGATATAAAAAATAAAGTGGAAAAATAAATTTTGAGCACCAAAAAGGAAGAGAGTTTTCATTTTTCTACCCCACACAACAGAGATATTTTTGTAGGATTTTATCTCTACGACAATGAAGGAATGCCTGGAGATGATTGACTAGACAAAGGGAATTTGCAAAAGTTTTAGGAGATGAAAGGGGCATGTTGAAACAGTCTTTGCAATCATGGAACCACATTACAAAGTATTTGTTGAGTTTTAGGCATGTCCACAAGGTATATGAGGTTTTTTAAGAGTCTATCTACACCTTACCCATGTGCAAACCATGTGCATTTATCATCATATCATTGTTGTCATGAGGATAACACCCTTAAGCTAAGTATGAAACTCAGCTATCTTGTGAAACACTGGATCATCTTTAGACTATGGGTTGTCTGTGGTGAAGATGAACCTCCAAAGTGGGTCGGTTCCTTTGATGAACCTCCTAAAATTACTAATGATCAAGAAAAGAGATAGAATAACTTAAATGAAAATATTACTAACCTTAGGAGATGATGCACCAAAAATTCTAGACTTATATCTGCTGCCAACTCACAACTTCCCTAAAAAAAATCAGCTTTATCCTATGCACAACTCAACTTTCACAAGTTCACACAATAGTGTTTCATAAAAAGGTTGTTCAAGTTCTTGAAGGAAAACTAGAAGTTTTCACAAATACAACTACTGAAAGTAACAACACAGCCTATGACCTATATAAGCCTTGCTTATATTCTAGTATAAACATGCTTTGCAATGAGACATAATTCAAGGATTTGCATAGATAATCACAAAAATCATATTAAATCATATACAAAGACACCCAACACATGAATTTAGAGGAGGAAAATTTATTGCTTTTTATTGAAAAATAGGATTTTTTTCTAATGCAAATATGAAAAATACTAATCAAACTACAAAAATCTGATGCTCTATGAATCCTTTAATGAATTACAATGCATCTCTTTTGTGTAAGGAAAAAAGAGGAATGAAATAAATAGCTAAAAGGAGTTGGAAGATCTTGCTTTATAGAAAGCCGCCTCAGATAATTGAAGTTGCACCTTGTGGAAGACATTGAGTGTGCATGAAGAGTCGAACTAGATGTGAACTCTAGAGTTGAGAATTGACTCAAACTCTTTGACTTGCACTCTTTGCATGCTCCTTGAACTGTGTCCCAACTAAAATTTGAACTGATCTCTAACTTTAGAATGAAACTGATTGAAAAAGCTATCTTCAAACACTTTGCATGAAGTTTCAAATTGTTAGGCATACAAGGTAGAAAAGACTCTATTTTAGGGCCTCAAAGTGCCCCAAGTTGCATGATTTTAGGCTCGCACTCTACCTAACTTCAGTTATAACCATGAGGGATTCTAAAATGGGCCAAAATTGTCACAAATTGCTACTAAACTAAGCATGAAAGCCACTTAACCTATGAATGTTCCCCTGCATGATGATAGGCAAGTGAGTTTTCTGAAGATCACTAGGTCACTTTTGAATTGAATTAGCATGAGCACAGTGATTGTTTTCTTTTATTAATTTCACTATCACAAATAGCTCAACTATTATTCATAATAAAATAAGGTCCTTCAATCTTGATAGTTCTAAGTACTATTCTATGTCATGTTTATTAGAGTAAATTTCCCTTGTTTAAAGATTTTATTAGAATGTCCTCTTCTTGCAATGAATGTGACTATGCTTCAATCTTGAATATGGACGATGATCACCATATCCCATTGTGAAATGCCTATCAACCACTTAGCAATGCAACCTATTGTATCTATCTATCTTTCATGAATAATAGGACAAAGGAAATGACTTGGTGTCATGATATCAATTCCCTCCTTGGCATCAAGAAGGGCTTTAAATCTTTCTAGTTCTGGCATAATATCTTTTTCAATCCAATAACTATGCCAAATACAACAACTCCCTTAGGGGCCAACATTCTTATTTATAATTTCCTCCAAGGACCTCTATTTAATAGTTGTTTCAACTATAGGTGTAATAGCCATGGGTGGTTGTCTTATAGGTATAAACCTGGTTAGACCCACATCATCAATCTTTGCACATGATAGATAGTCTTCCCAACTTCCTTATTCCAAGTAGTCACACACTAAACACCAATTTTCAAGACAAGCTCCAAGTAGTAGTACCATGTGTGGATGAAAATTTTGGTTTAGAACCTCAACCTCTTGTTGAAATTTTTTTATCCCTTGAGTTTCTTTAGGCCATAGAAATTTGACAACTATTGTTGTATGTTGCAATTTACACTTGTAGACAACACCATAACCTCCCTTACCTATATTGAGTGATTCTAAAAGAAACTGTGGCATCATGGATTTCTTCTATAGAGTATTTTTTCTATATTTTTAATGGGTAGGTGCAAGTGTTTCCTTAGCTCTCCTCATCCCTTGTCTTTAAATTGCTCATTGTCATATTATGTCTTGTTTCCCATTGCTTCCTATTTGTCCTTTTATTGCTTTCCTTGGTCTTGATCTCTTTCTCACTTTTGACTTCATGGTATGCTTGCAAGGTGTGCATTAGAAGTCTATTCACTGTCTCTTCAAGCCTTGAGATTTCTCATTGTAATATTTGCCCTTATGTTTCCATATACTCATACCAATCAATCTAAAACCAAAAGTTTGGGTGTAAACATGCAATAGGTATCCAATACCTACAAAGCAATGTAATTCATTATGCCAACTCCAAAATAAATTAGATTTTGAACTATAAATTTTAGATTCTTAGTGAGAGAGATACAACCAACTGTGCCCTCTATTATTTGCATAGTCCATTGATTTGTTGTCCTTTCATAACTTGGAATTTAATACATTGTTTATGTTGAATCATGTGTTTGATTTGTCCATTTAACTGTGAACTCTCAATTATGACTACCCTTATCAAGCATCCATATGACTGCCACTCATGGTTATTTATGACTTTGATTATTATTTGTAACTCTTATGGTTTGCATACCCTTTACCTCTTCACCATGAAGATGTGGTTGCCTACCTTTATGGCCTTGATAGTCCTCTTGTATTTGCACAACTTTGTTCATTGGTGGATGAAAATCTAGAATCTACACTTTATCCACTACATCTTCCCAACCTTCCAACTGTTCTATAAGATCCCTCAAAAATTAGAATGTTCATCTCTCTTATCATGATATCACTGTCCTTTGAAAGTTGTGACTGCTTGTAAATTATGTTGATTCTTCATCACTCATATTAAGATTAACAATTGCACCATTACGAACCCCCCAAAAAACCTGATTGCTAGATTGGTAAATTTTTTGGGATAGAACATCATTGTTGTTGCAACAATACATTTTGACAATCTACTCTAAGGAGCAGCTTTGACATTCAAAATATATAATGACCTACTAAAGCTTTCAAAACCTAGAGTTGTGAATAATGCACCTTAATGGAGCCCCTTCAAAACCCTGCATCCTTCTTCTGAATAGGACTGTCATTACAACAAATTTATAGGTCTTGGATATGCCCTTGCTTGAAAATTTGTCCTTATATGTGGTTTCTTTGAAAATATACCCCTGCATCTAGTATCTGCCATTGACTTCCTCTTAATTGTCCTTTAAAGAATTATCCATGTATTTATTTGATGGCATCTTTATTTCCACCTTCTATTGGACTCCATGCCTTCCAACATGTAAGGATGTCCACATAGCTTTGGGAGTTCCATCATAACATTATTGAGGGAGCTCAACATTTGGTGCAGCCTTCCAACTTGCTCCTCATGATTGATATCTCCTTTTCATTCATCATGAAAATTCTTCTTACTCTCTCACTCACCTACTGTCATTATGATGGGTTGCTCTTAATAACTTTGTGACTACACAGTCCCTTTAACTTCTACCCCCATATATTTTCTTCATTATGACTATGAATTTGATCATGCATTTTTTGCCTATCACCTTAACTCTTGCCTTTACTTGCTTTACTTTTGTTTTGGTTGCCCATCCTTACAACTCTATGATTCCCTCCTTTTTGGAGTTGATAATATAATAAAAAACTCACCATGTCAAGGGGCAATCTAGGCATCATAAAACATAGGGAGGCCAATAGAGAGCTCTCATGAAACTTAACCCACTAATGAACTCCCAAACAACACTTTTGACCTCCCTTCTCTTTAAATTTTATACAATAGTAGTTTGGCTCCTTCAAGACATATTAAAGAGTTTAGAAAAATAAGGCATGCTCCTTTGGTAGGCATGTAATGTTCCCATAATTTGTCCAACCCCTATGAGGTCTACCTTTTATTGTTGACTTTCCTCACTGTCTACAACAATCATGCTGTCCTCTTTTGATATTGTTGTCCTTCCTCATCTTGCAAACTCTACCCTTAGCCATTTATTTTGCAATATTATTGTCATTGACCATATGTTCTTGTTAACCATGACCTCTTCAACTTGTTTTTTTCTCTCTATCATCTTTGCCTTACTATCCTTTTGGGCATTCTAGAATTACTAGTACAATTTAGTAAGCACAAAATCTTAAAGAAAAAATCATCCATCCATCAAGGTGTGGAATTCAAGTAAAGCAAGTAATATATATATGCATTTTCTACATCTTTTATATTCCAAATCACACAATGGAATGCATATGATCCATATGTTTGTTCTTCTGTATGAGAAATTGGAAAAAAATCTTCTAGTCCTAGCAATATGAGACATAGAGGAAAGAAATAGTCAGACTTGTATTTTTTCCTTTTAATTTGTCTTTCTTGATTCTAAAGAGAACAAATTACATGTGTTATCTGTACTTCAAGCACATGATATATTTTGAATTCTAGTGCTTTTTGGTGGTCATGCTCTGTTGGAAATAGGATGCCATTTAATTGCAATCCTAAACATTATTTATTTCATGTCTCTCCTAAGTCCTTGGAAAGTGTTCACCAACACTAGGATTAGAAAGAGATTAATATTGAATGAAATAATCATGTTAATTGACATTTGTAATTAATTCTAAATGATAGGAGCATGTGAGGGCGTCCAAGATGAGTTCCTAAATAATAGGAGCACATGGGGCACCCACATGGAAGGTGGAACTCACCTTGAGTTAAGTTAACTGTTTGGAGTAAAAGATAACACTTCTAAATGCATGTAAAGATCCTAGGAGTTAGGGATTGATGTTTACGTGCATGAAGTTCAGTTCAGTTCAATTAAGATTAGTTCGTTCAGTTCAGTTTAGTTCAATTCAATTTAGTTCAGTTCAAAATTAATTTAGTTTAGTTCAGTTCAATTATGGTTTAGTTATCTTCAGTTAGTTTTAGTTGAATGCTAGTTGACTTTAGTTAACTTGGAATGCATGACTAATGACTTGAGTTGCATGATAGATAACAGGTGACTTCCTTCAGTTAACAAGGGATGGCCATTCTTGCATGAATGGTGGAGAGATATATTTCAGTTAACAAAGAATGACTTGGACCCACCTTGGGTGCCCAAGTTGGCTTCTTGGAGTTAACTCTTTTACATGCTAAGATATTTTAGAAGGATGAGTTAAGTGGGCCCATTCTTGGGCGCCTACTTTGAGGATAAGCTTTGAAGATATCTATGGAATCAAGGTTTAGTTGTGACTTCAGTTTGGGATGCCCAAATGGATGAAGCTCATGTTTTGGCATTGTTCTTCATGGTAGAACTTTACTTGCAAGAGATAGGCATACCTTTTGTGAGATAGGGATTGAGCTTTGTAATTGTAACTCTTTGGAGTTTACAAAGTTGATTATTGCCTATATATCTCAAGCAAGTGAAGAGAGTTATTATTAGTTTTATTGGAGGTTGTGAAGAAGATTTGGTGAAGGAAAAAGAAGCATTCTCAAGCAAGGATTGGAATTATTGTAATTTACTTCAAAGATTAAATAATACATTGATTCTTGGTGGAGTTTTTTCCTGAAAGGGTTTCTCCATGGTATATGTTGTGTATCTTCTAATATTCTGTCTAATTCTTCTACAACCTTTTGTCTTCATTCTACAAATGATAAAATGAATTAATCAGATAATCACCCACATAGAATATGTAACACAGTATACATATTTAGATCAGCAATCATAAAGTTTTACAAAGTATTAAGCTACATAAACACCTCAATTTTCAACATGCTCTTGATCAATTTTGGTCTCTATATTTTTCATTGCCTTGATAAATTTGCAGATATGTTGAATATACTTAAGATGTAGCTTCAAATTATAGTGGCCAACACCGTTTATCCACAAAGGATCATATATTTCTTTACTTAGCTCCTAGAGTGTCTTACCATGCCCAACGCCATTTTGTATCAAGTGTTTGATGAACAGTTCCAACTGCCAAGAATTTCCAAGAAGATCTATCATGCATGCACAATGCTTCTCATGGAGAATACTAGGATATTTCCAATTGATAGAGTTTTAGTGTCTCTTCACCATGACCTATTCAACATCTTCCATGCAAGCATAAGTACAATTTTAAGTGAAAATCTCCCATTGCAAAAGTTAAAGAGATCCTCAAGACTCGTCCCTAGCAAGTCCATTACAAGAACATCCTCAAAAATGTCAACCCACTCTTGTGTTGAGCATCATTTCCTTCCTTGGATAGGGCATATATCTAATAGAAGTTGTATCTTCCATTGAAGAATGTTGAGAACTACAACCAGAAAAGAATAAATCTCCTCATGAATTCCCTGTTAGATGTCAAATGACTTCTAGGAAGTTATTTGTTTTCATTGGATTAATCCCTTGAATTATTATTGTTTTCATTTCATTATGATATGTATTTGTAGGTTTAGATTTTCTAATTGGAGGTGAGCATATTGTATTTTTCACTAAGTCCAACTTACAAAAATGGTATGCATTTATCTTTAAGGACTACCTTTAAATATACAATTGCATTTTCTTGTATTACCACTTCATCTGCCATATCCATATTGAGATGTTGAATGTTGCTTAAAAAAGGATTTCCATAGATCCCTTATATCTATCTTTTCTTGTTACCTCACAATTTTGTGAGCCCTTACTACTATCTTCTGCTCATTTTGGTGGTTTGGCATCTCTAGTCCCTGTTGAAATCAACTATGGTTGATTCTTTATCTCTACGCTAGTTGATCCATCTATCCTTCTATACATCATTTCATACCATTGCAGACAATCTTCTAAAATATAAAACAAGTTTTTCATGGTATAAAATAAGATTAAATGATCTCTTGTAGTATGAAGCTCAATTGAGAGTCTATTAAGGACCCCAAACTTTCCATGTGCCCTTACTATGTATTCCTTTGTATATTGCCACAGGAATGTAACTCAGGAATGGGTCCTTGTGACCTTCCTTAATATATATACTTTCTATGTTTTAAATATGCATGCATAAGGCCAGACGCGAAACTCAATGAAGTACAAGGGTTTTACCTCAAGAAAAAAGAAAAAAAAACTTGCCTCCTATCACACATGCAAAATCTTGCATGGCTATTCATGGCTAGCATAAAATAACCTTTAGGGCTTTGCATCATCTCCAAAACTCCCTCTCATTCTTAATGAATGCATTTTTACATTCAAACTACCCTATAATGGATCTTTATTAATGTGTTTTTGGAACCTATCATGAAGACTTGAAAATTGGTGAGTATCAAACCCTAATATGCTCGATCCAAATCTCAAAAAATTGAAGCTCTTTATCAAAGACTTTGGCTCTTTTGAGAATTCAACATGAACTTGGAGACTTTTTCTTTTTTTTTTTTCATGCAACTTCATGTAGCATGATTTTCTTCCTTGCTTTTGGTGTGGATTATGAAATTTGAAGAGTAAGTTTTACTTCTCAAACTTTACTTCCACCTATTAACTAGAAGTTAATAAAATCAATGCCCCACTTCTTTAAGACATACCCCCTTCTTTATTTTCATATTTACAATGAATATGAAAATAGACAACATTCTTGGTGACCTCTGAGGGTTTTTTTCCTACTAAAACCAAATAGACCAGTAGCCTTGCATATTCATTTGGTAAAAGAGTCATCTAGGCTTGAAAAGAAACTAAAAATAAAACCTTCAATAACAACAACCTCTTCTCAAGAACAACGACTAATTGTACATCAACATTTATTGGAAAGGAAAACTATAGTAAATGTGTATCAACACTTATTAACTTGAAGGAAAACCTACCCTAACCTACACTAACCAACAATGGTAGTGTTCAAATGAATCCATTTATTGGTTTTGCAAAATAACTTCCTTTTTTGACCAATTTGTAATGTTTCACATGCTTATTAACAACCAAAGAGATATAGAGAAATGCCAAAAAATTGACCAACTACTGTAACAAAGCATGGAGAATGAAAACAAATCCACCTACCTCATCGTATAGACCATACATGCTATTGTTTTGAGGTACATAGGTAAGTTGGATATGTTGTTCTTCATCTGCAATTTCATGCTTGGGTGCAAGCATGACTTGTGATGCCTTGTTTGACTCCTTCGATAGATATCTGATAGGACATCCTCTTGAAAGATCAAACTTGGGTCTCTCACTACTAGTTTCTTTTTCATGTATTGTTTTCTCCTCGTCTTGTTGATTGGGTTGCTCCATTTCTAGTGAATCATTTGAAAACATAGTCACTTCCACATTTTTCTCCTATTGCTCATGATTTATTTCCTCCAATCATGTTGGTTTGTCATCCAATTTTGAAACAAATACCTCAAGATCATTCCAAAATATGTCCTCATCATTCTCTTCTTTGTTTTTCTATATGAGAGGACTAATTTTGACCTCATGAACCAAAATTTCCTCATGTTTTTTATTTTCTTTCAGTTGCTCCAAAACTTGTGATGATTTTAAAGTTTATATATTTTCTTCATCCTACTCAATGAAATAAGGGAGTTCATCTTATAGAAACATAAAATCATTGCTTTCATTACCTCTTTCAAGCTCTTCAATTTGTTCCCTTGATTGATCATACTCACCCACCTCTTCTAACAAGTCTAATTTGTCATTTTGTTTGTCATGGCAAGCATATCGACAATGATTTTTTTGTGTTTTGCTCCACAAATACCTCTTTTTCCTGCTCACTCAACCAATTGCTTTGATAAACAATGGGTCCATCTTTGCAAAGGCGAATGGTATTAGGACAAGAAAGATAATTATTAAAGTTTTGTTGGTTCTCTTGAGGATGTATAAACTATGGAGATGGCTGCCCTTGAGGTATGCTAGGATGCTCTTGATTAGATTCTAGATCTTGCAAAAGGTGAAGGCTCCTAAAACTTGAAATTTCAATCTCAAGAGATTGATCAGAAGAATTAGGAGGTTTATCTTGCTTGAAACTTGGAATTTCATACTTGGGAAGCTCTTTTTTTGTAGGAATTTAGTCATGCAATAACTTCATTTGTTGTTCTTTTGTAGCAAGCTCTCTTGCAAGATACTCCTCATACTACTTTCTTTCTATATCTTCCTCTTGTTTTTGTTGATGATCTAAGTAAGCCAACTCTTCTTGCTACAAGTTATATTCTAAAAGTCCAACATTATATCCTTGAATCTCATGTTTTCAATGTTTGGATCTAATTAGGAGAATAGCTATGTTGTTTGGAAGAAAATTTTGGCTTCTTGGGTCTAATTTTGAGCATATATAGGTTCTAATAAAGATTGAGTAGAGGTGGGTGGGTGGAAATCATATTGAACGGGTTGATTTGTTTATATGGAAAAGGAATTTGAGCTAAAACTAGTTACATGCTTAGCTTGATATGGTTGGTAGGGAGGTATATAAGCAATATTTTCATGAAATGGAGGTGGAAAGATCTTAATTCCATGAAGATTTGACATGTTAAAGCATTCAAAACATGAAAACCTACTTGGAAATGATTTGAAACAAAAGAAAATCAGCTTCTTTTCTTCAAAAAAGAACATACCAACACTTAGTCTACTTGAAACTAGTAGATTGAATCTTTCAGTCATCGGGTGTGTAAAGATATTTCCTCCAAAGGTAGAAATTGCTAATGTACACACCAAAAACCAACAATAAAAAGTATAAGCTTTGAACTATGATAGTTCAAAGAGTTCCATCGGGCATGCCAAAAACTGTTGTCATGAGGATATCACCCTTAAGCTAAGTATGAAACTCATCTTTCCTATGAAATATTGGATCATCTTCAGACTATGGGTTGTCTATGCTGATGATCAACCTCCAAAGTGGGTTGGCTCCCTTGGTGAACCTCCTAAGACTACTACCGATTAGGAAAAGAAATAAAACTTAAATGAAAAGATTACTAACCCTAGGAGGTGATGCACTAAAAATATTAGACTTATACCTATTGCCAACTCACAACTTCCCTCAAAAAATTAACTTTATCCTATGTGTTGGTCTCCTCTAATGGTTTAATAACTAAGCTCTTAGAGCTATGACTTAGATTAGACATATACACTAAGTAGTTATCTTAGTCATCATGAAGGTGCATTTCATTGTCAACCTAGGGACGTAAACTTGAAATGGGTCAACACTATATGTGCACTAGGACTCCACTTTAGTCATCCTCAAACTAGAAAAGAAACAGTATTGAAAATAAAATGCTAGAAAGAAATTAACATAAGCACTGAGCATGAATCAACAACTACACTAAGCATCAACAACTGAACTGGAATAGATAATAGAAATAGAAATCTCAACAAATAGACAGGAAACTACTCTGTCTGTGTTGGCTACAGGAACAATCACAAAACCGAGTTTCAATGGCTGTAGGAACAAACAACTGTTGAAACCAAAACTAGTTACTGAACAGAAAAATAACTTTTAAACTAGATGGGTGGAATTCTCACCAAGTGGGCCCCCTTGAGTGATTCTTCCTTAAGTTGACTCAAATGCAACAAATTAGAATATCATTTTATTCCTTGAAAACATGATTACAACATATCGGCTATATGACTGTATTACTTAAACTAGAAATGCAAGTACAATCTTAGAACATCCAACCTTATGAAAAGGGGCATCTGACCATTATTTATAGAGGGAAAAACTTCTAATTAACCCTAACTAACTAGGCAGTCGACTCCAGCAAAATAAGAGGATGCCATTTATTGAAAGCATAGAAAAGAGAGGAAGTTATGCATGTGCTAGATTTGGTCAAAGCAGACTTGCCTCAATAAGGATCCAACACAACACGCTTCCTAGATTTGTTCAAATAACAAACATGATCATTTAAAAGGTAGTTACAATCTTTCATTCAAGCTAGGGATTTTCCTCCATTGGAAGTTTCCCTCCATGGAGAGTTTTCCCTCCTTTGACCTCTTAATGACCATCTTTTGACTTCCTTAGCAACCGACCAGCTGGCAGGATTTTCTTCCACTTTGCAAGCTTCGTTTACATCAACATCTTAATGTGAACCTGCATGATGACATTAGCACGCACAAAACAATTGCATATCCACAATTACCTTAAAGTAACATTCATTCAACCACATGTAAAATTAGTATAGATAATTCACATAGCATGTTAATGTCATCAAAAGTCACAAGGATAAGTTTATGGATTTAAGGAAATAACATGGAGAGTGCCAAAGTCTATAGTAACAACAACAAATATATGATAAACCCTATCAAAATTGAACCATTAATTGGACTCATCATCTCCCCGCAACCTAATGATCTGTTGGTCCTCCAATAGAGGGAGCTCTATCCCTTTGCCTTGTCAAAGCTCTGAAGTCACCAACTGCCAGTTGTCCCAAATTAGTCTCTGCAGTATCTGAATTGGGATCCCAATAGAATCCTTGCTTTTTTTCCAATCTTCTCCACCTTGGCCTCTATGTAGCTATGTCATACTGATAGTATCTATAATTTGGTACTAGCCACAACAGAGTAGGTGGCTGAAATGTCAATGGTCTGAAATGGAAGCCAATACTGTTGATTCATCCTTCCAATCTATATGTACCTAGTGCATCATTTACATGCTACAACATAATTTTGCAAGGAATGGGATTCAGCCTATTTCAACTGATCTGTCAAACTATTCCACCTCTCTGATAGGTACCCCATTATTGTTTTCCATGTAGTATCAGCTACTTATATTCCTGCTATGATTCTTCCCTAACAGGCATGATCCTGTTTTTGTAGCTCGGGCAATAAAGAATTATGTGCAATGTATAGTAAATGTCTAAAGGGTTACTCCACTCAGCTATGAGAGGCAAGGGCGTATGGAGTTCTCTTTCCCTATAAATTTTAAACTAATACCCCTAGCTAATTCCATTCTAGATCCATGACATGAATTCCCTTCAATGGATATCTCCAATGTATAGTAATAGGTTCCAGTCATGATCATTAGGCACAACATAATTATGCAAGTACAATTCACACAACAGATTTTTAACTTCAAGAGGAGAATATTGGTAGGCTTGGAAAAACTCATGTGGGGTTTCAATAGAAGGGCTTAAACCTAAAATAACCCTTGATAGCTTGAAGGAAAGATGTCGCTCGTTCAAATGTAGTGCATATACTCTGGGAGGAGTTCTACATGTCATCATTTGGGGTACTAAAGCTACCACATTATCTACCTTATCCTTCATGGCAGCAATCTCTACATTCTTTTCTTCAATTTCTGCATTTTTCTTTTTGACTTTTTGATTATTGCGTATTTCCTTTGCATTTCACTCCATAAGTTTAGAGCTACAAGATTCTATGAAAAAGTGGGAGGTTTATATTTTCCTACAAAGATATTTCCTCACACCGGTTCATGTTGTTCAAATGGCACTAATTGTAGTGATTCTTGTTGTTCATCTTGCTCTGGTTGCAGTGGCTCTTGATTTTCAACCTACTCAGCAATAGCAACAAGCTCTGCTAATCTTATGTTTGCTTGTTCCTCAAAAATTTCTTTCACCTCAATATTTACCTACCCCTTAGGAGCTTTTGTCTCCTTCCTAGGTTTTCTTCTAAGTCTAGGGCTTCTTTTTAGAGGCATATCAGTAGCTGGCTCAATTGGTTTTGATTTCTTCAAAGGGCTTTTATGTATTTCAGCTGCTGTAGGAAGACCGGTGTCATCAACTTTCCATTTCCTAGGGCTTGGTTTCACTTTTTCTAGCATTTGCTTCTTGTCCTTGCCTTTTCTAATTTTTGCCTCTCTCATTTGTGCTTCCTCTTTTCTAATGGCGGCCCTAGTACGAATTGGGGTCTTAGGAAGAAAATTGACATTAGGATCTAAGGATTAACTTTCTTCATCCAAATATTATGATTTAGAGGAGCTAATTTCTATTGTTGATTTGGTTGCAGGAGGGTTTGTGCTAGGGTTTGTGCCAAAGGTTGAAGCTCCAGGAGTGGTTTTAGTAACCTTCTCACCTCTACTAACCCTACGAGATTGAGGCTAACCTCTATGACTCATATTTTCTAAGTTGAACTAATCAATGTTCACAAATTCTTTCCATGACATACCATACACCTCTTGTAAAGATTTTTCTACTAATAATTTTATCAAATAGTGATGGGAAACAAAATTGTCCCTACCTTTTTGTGTTTCAGCTACCATGATTGCAAGGAGGTTGTACAACACATTAGGCACGTTCATCCTTCTATCATGTCTCATATGGTTCAAGAGTTTAAAATGCACATAATGGAGGCATGACTGGCGACCATCACAAGTAATATATTTGACAATGTAGGCAATTACTTGTTTCCACTTTTCTGGCAGAGAAGTTCTCCTTTTTCCTTGCTTATCTACAACAAGTGGAGGATCACTAGGCTCAATGAATTTTTCCCTAGCTGACCTTGCATCCCTGTAAGTAGGGTATGGCTCCCCTTTAGCAGGAAAACCCATTACTTCAAAAATTCTCTCCTCAGTGGCTATCACTTCTATCCCTTTTACCATTTCCTTATCATTAGAAAGTGTCTGTGCAAATTCCAGAGCAATGTGCTCATTGAAACTATCTAGTTTCAGAAAGTAGTCCAACCATCCACAATTCCTGAATTCGGCTAGAGAGAGTGCATCCTGCAATATCATGTCATGAATTGTAGGTTCATTCCTTATCAACTAACCTCCCATTGTCTCTACCCACAATCAAGCAAACACCTCTGCAAAAATTTCTTTCCTACAATCCTTCTATGAACCCAATTTCTTTCGCTTCCTACAACTCTTCTTTAGAGCTGATTCCAATGTCATGTAACTCTTTAATTTACCTTTTTGGTGATGTTATGACTATGACTAAGGTAATAAAGAAACATAAATGAGGGGTATCATCAAGAAAAATGGTGACAGTTTAGTGTCATATCACACATGCAAGTCATCATTTCAACTATATTATTTCAAATTGGATTGTTTCAAATTTTCTAAGATGTATGACACATGGACATGTGGGTTCACACTCCCGCCCAACCTAAATTAGAGCATGTGTCCATGTAGGCTGGTATGTAATTATGATGTGACTGGACAAAGTACAAATATGTGCTATGTGAAATATCAACATTAATATAGTAATTAAATAAATGCATTTAAGATAATTAAGATATAACAAGTTACACACACACCTAAAAATTTGGAGTGTCATTTGCAAAAAATGTGGAAGGAAGTACAGGTTACTTTAAAAGTACAGTTGAGAAATTAAAGGAAGTGGTGATGGAATGAAGTGATGGTGAAGTGAAGTGATGATGGAGTTATGAAAGAGAAAGAAAGGATGGAGATGGATGGGCAGATGGATTTATTGATTAAGAAGTTGATTCCCAGAAAAGTGGAAATATGTATTATGATGTGATACATACCTTGACTAGTCAGAAGGAGGGACACTAGGTCCGCTTCCTTCGGTTGCAGGAAGTTTGGAGGTTTGGTGTGGAATAAATTATTACATGAATTCTTGTTTGGAAGCAGGTTTATGATATAACCTAAGGTGGTGACAATTGACCAAGAGCTTGAATTTTACATGGTCAATGGTTGTGAGTTAAACAACACCATTGGAGAAGACTTCTGCAACTTCATATGGTCCCAACCACCTAGTTTGCAGTTTTCTTGCATTATCTTTATACCTAGAATCATAAAGGAGTGCCCAGTCACCTAGCTAGAACTTCTTTTCCTTTATGTATTTTTCATGCCATTTGACTCTTTGGTTTTGCACTATCTCAGCATGATGAAGAGCTGAATTTCTCAACTCATCCAAGGCATTCAGCTGCATGATCCTGTCCTTCTATGCCTTGAATATGTCTATCCCAAGGTCTAGTGTTGTTCTAAGAGTTTTATGCTCAAACTCTATAGGCATCATGGTTGTTTTCCCATACAGTAATTCAAAAAGACTGAAACTAGTGGTTGTCTTCCAAGTGGTTCTATAAGCCCAGACGGCTTCTAGCAACCTATTTGCCCAATCTTTCATATGAATAGCCACTGTTTTGGTCAATATAGCCTCTATTTCCCTATTGGTCACCTCAAACTAGCCATTGGCTTAAGGGTGATAGGGGGTAGATTTCCTATGCCTTCATTATATTCATTGACCAATGTTGTGGCAAGGGTTGATGTAAAATGAGCCCCTTGATTTGTCACTATCTCTCTAGGAACTCCATAGCATGTGAAGGTTTCCTCATAGAGGAATTCTACAACTTTATTATGTTTGGCATGTTTCATAGCTTTAACATCAACCCACTTGGTCACATAGTAAGTGCAAACCAATATGTAGGATTTGCCATTTGATGGTGGATCAATGTGTCCTACAAAATCAAGTCCCTATTTATCAAATGATGTGAAAACTACCTAGGGGTATAGAATCATCTCATTATATTTAGTTTGTTGGTCTATCCTCTAACATCTATCACACTTCCTAGTATACTTGTATGCATCCTTATGAAGTGTGGGCCGGTAATATCCTATATTAAGAATCTTCATCACTATCCTCTTAGCTGCAAAGTTCCCTCCATAAGGTTCATTGTGAAATGCATGCAATATATCATATGTTTCATCCTTTCTTACATATCTCCTCATTACATGATTTGGTCTAGTGTAGAACAAACATCCTGCAATCCATGAGAAAATAATTTTTTTCTCAATAAGCACCCTTCTTTCTTTTGGAGAGAAATGAGGGGGAACTCTCCCTGTAGCCAGATAATTGGCTATATTTGCATACCAAGGTGTGTGCACACTAATGAAAAATAAATGTTCATCAGGGAAGGATTCATCAATGACTTGAGTGTCCTCTAATGTAGTCAATCTGGAGAGAAAGTCTGCAACAACATTTGTCTTTCCTTGTTTGTCAACAATGGTGATATCAAACTCCTGCATCAACAACAACCACCTAGCTAGCCTTCTTGAAATCAAGGGCTTATTCATGAGGTATCTTATGGCTACATGGTTTGTATGGACAAATATCTGATATCCTGTTATATAATGCCTAAACTTATTGAGATCATAAATGATTGTCAACATCTTTTTTGTCACTGTGTAATTAAACTCAACCTCTTGTAGGTTCTTGTTGACAAAGTAGATTGCATTCTCAATTGCTCCCTCTTTTTGTCCCAAGACAACCCCTATAGCATAATCAGATGCATCTATATGAGCATGAAAAGGGAGTTCCCAATTAGGTCCTTTGAGTACAAGAGCATGAGTTAAGGCTTCTCTCAAATCATAGAATGCTTTGTCACAATCCTTTGTCCACTGGAACTCAACGTCTTTAGTTAGAAGATTGTACAGTGGTGCTTCCATCTTACTGAAATATTTGATGAAGCGCCTATAGTATCCTACATGTCCCAAGAAACTTCTAACATCTTTTTGCTTTGCAGGAATAGGAAGATTGGTAATCACCTCAATCTTGGCTGGGTCCACTTGAATTCCTTTTTGAGAGATATAATGGCCAAGGACTACTCCTTCTTGCATCATCATAAAACATTTCTCACTATTCAAGGATAGATTATGGTCCTTACATCTGTGCTAAACTTTTCTTAGATTTTCTAATGCTTTTGCAAAATCAGCACCATAAGTAGTAAAATCATCCATGTAGATCTCCATACAATCATGTGAGATATCTGAAAATATACTAATGAATACTCTTAGAAAGGTTGCAGGTGTATTACATAAACCAAATGGGAGTACTAAGTAGGCATAATTCCCCCAAGGACAGGTAAAGGTTGTCTTCTCTTGATCCTCAGGTGCAATTTGTATTTGATTATAACCATTGAATCCTTCTAGGAAAGAAAAACACTACTTACTTGCAAGTGAATCCAATACTTGGTCTATGAAAGGAAGGGAAAAATGATCCTTTTTGGTGGCAGAGTTTAGTTCCCTATAGTCAACACAACTCTCCATTTACCTCCCTTTTTAGGCACAATTACCAATGGGGACACCCATTGACTATCTGAGATAGGATAGATAAATCTTGCATCTAATAATTATTGTAATTCCTCTTTTACAATCTCCCTTAATGCAGGATTGATTCTCCTTTGTGGCTTCCTTACTGGTGTACAATCATCTCTGATATATATCCTATGAGTACAGAGCTTGGGATCCAATCCTTTCATGTCATGGTAATCCCATGCAAATGCATGTTGATGCAACTTCAAGAGGTCTGTCAGGGACAAGTGTTGCTCTTGACTCAACTTGTTGTTAGTATTTAGATGTTTCCCTTCTAACAATTGTACTTGTGTGGTTAACTCAATCATGGCTATTTCACTGATGCTTGGCATTTTGAGTTCATGTGGCAACAATATATGAAGCATATTTGTTGTTGCAGGAAGTTCACGTGCAAGAGGAGCATGTAGAAGAGTCTTCACTGGACCTACAGGATCAAATTCATGAGTAGATGATTCTTCATGCACCTCATAATGGTTTTGAATTACGTGGGACAATACTTCATCTTCTTCTTAAAGCTACATAAAAGGACTTCTTCCTATCATCATGAGTTGTGCCACTAAATTGACTTCCTTAGCCTCTTCTCCAACATGTGGCCATATGGGGTTATCCATATCATGGGATGGTTGAGTAGGAGGATAGAGAACAAGCTTTTTAGTGCTTCTCCCATAAAAAATAGTCATGTCCCCTGACTGACATCCAATGTAAGCATCTGTTATGGCTAACCACAACCTACCTAGAATAATGGGATACCCTCCTAGTGTAGCTTTAAGGGAGAGGATCATGAAATCTACTAGGTACTCCCAAGATTCTAGAGTTACAACAAGGTATTCTACTATACCATCTAGTTTGACAGTGGAACTATCAACAAGCTATAGGACAGTAGGAGTAGGTCTCATATTTACAACATTTAGTTGTTGTAGGATATCCTTAGTCATCACATTTATTGCTACTCCCAAGTCAATTAGAGCATTCTTTATTTGGATTCCATTTATAATAACTCCTACTACAGGACTACCTGGGTCAGTGTATTTAGGAAAAATAACCTTCCCAAGCACGATATCTACCAACTGTCCCACCACATGAATGGTAGTGGGGTCTTTCTTTTTCCTCCCTGGCTTTTTGAGACATGCTTCCTTGATCACTTTGCTATATATGGGGACATCTTTTATGGCCTGGAACAAAGGTATCTTGACCCATATGTGTTTCAATCGATCCAGAATATCAAAGGTTATTTCTTCCTTCTCTTCTTTTTGTTTAACAACTTCTAACCTTTGAGGAAATGGTGGGTCTTGATCAGATTGTTGAACTGGTTCAGGATTTTTAGGCACACTTGGCTAAATAGGAACATTCTGATGCTCCTCTTCTTCCACAGGAAGCTCAATGATGATAGGAGTAGAAGGAGTTGGAAAAGTGGTTCTTGAGCACATATGAATGTCACTCACACTCACAACATATGTAGGAAATTGGTTAGGATCTATAGAGTAGACTGGCTGTTGTTGTGGTTTGTTATTTGGGTGAGGTGTGGGTTAAGCTGGTAACTGAGTAGGTCTAGGTGTGCTATAACTTGAGCTAGCAGGAGGAGGAATTATGGTAGGCTACTGAGTCTGTGGAGGTGGTTGCATGTAACCATTTGTTTGGTTTGGCCATTGTTGTCCTCCCCTCCATTGGGATGTTTGTTGCTGGTTTCCTAGAGGTGGCTACCAATTCCCTTGGAATTGCTGCCAATTCCCCTGGGATTGCTGCCAATTTCCTTGGGATTGCTACCAATTCCCCTGGGATTGATGCCACTGGGGTGGAGAGTTTTGGTGATTGGGCTAGGTGTTTGGAGGGTTTTTCCAAGGTTGAGGTGGATATCCTCCATAGTTGGATGGGTATGGGGGTTGCTATTGATTACCAAATGCATAAGAATTAAAATAAGGCCTAGTAAAAGATAATGGATCTAGT
Source organism: Sequoia sempervirens (assembly GCA_007258455.2). Taxonomy (NCBI): domain Eukaryota; kingdom Viridiplantae; phylum Streptophyta; class Pinopsida; order Cupressales; family Cupressaceae; genus Sequoia; species Sequoia sempervirens. Next base: position 24,731 of record VDFB02363551.1, read on the forward strand.
GGCATACCTTGTCTTAGGTCCCATAGTCTCCTTTGTGCAATGTAGTAGAATTGATCATCATCACCCTGGATTGGCTTGAACTCAAGTGGGATTTGCTTGCTATCAATGTTTGCCACCATTTTGTATCTGCAGTCCTTCTTCTTTTGTTTGCAATGAGGACAATATTTTGCCAACATTACCTTTTCCTCCTCATGTTTTTTCTTTGCTTGAAGTGTATCTAGCTGATTAGCTAGACTGTTTATGATGTCTTGCTTGAAATCTTCCATCAAGTGAGTAATCTTCATCCTTGAAACTCCATTGGTGGAGGACTTATCCATAGAGGATTGGTAACCTCTTCGTTTCTGTAGAGCTTCCTTGGAATAATTCTGACATATCTTCTTAATATCATCCCAAGGAACTTGGGTGATATCTCCTCCTCCCATCAGGTCCAGAGTATCAATGTAGCTCTCATTGATCCCTCTAAGGAAGAGCAACTTTTGAGACTCTTCATTGAGTGTATGATGTGGAGATTTATGCAGGCAAAAGAAGAACCTTGAAATATAGTCCTCCAAACTCTCATCTTCCTTTTGTTGCATCCTAAAAAATATCATCTCCTCTCATATCACTTCCCCTACAATATTCTTTGTACTTCTCAAGAAACTTTGTTTGTATATCATCCCAAGTCTCTACAGTATTCCTACCTAAGCTCATAAACCATCTTAATGCAGCCTCTTTCAAGGTGGTAGGAAACAATTTAAGCCTATGAGCATCAGTATTATAGTCATAGTTTCTACAGAGGATATCAAACTCAAACAAGAAAGTGTCAAGTTCTTTTGTAACAATCCCATAGAACTTAGGAAGAACTGAAGTAGGGATGTTGAGATTATGAACTTCATTCTGATGAGTGATAGGAAATGGAAAAGATGGTTGGTTGGGTCTATTTCGATTTGCATCAACCATACCTTCTTAATGGAGTGCCAAAGCAAATGGATTCTCAGTCAGGTTTTGGGTAGCTTGGTCTTCAGAGGAAGTTTTAGAACTAGTCAAATTGGGAAATGCATCAACAAAAGGATGTGCCTCTTCTTCTTTGTCTCTTAGAAAATTTTAAAATTCAACTAGCTAATTATTAGGATTAGGGTCATTAGGAAGGAATCTCCCATGAGCATCTCTTCTCCTACCTCTATGCATGCGGTATTAACTCAGTATTAGCCAACTCACACAAATAATTGGTCAAAGAATAGCAGATCATTATTTTTCTCAAATGAGGGGTATGCTAAGAACAAAATTCAGAGATACTATAGTAAGAAAGAAACTATAAATGACTCCATAGAACTTCCTAGTTTGACACCATCCCTGACAACGGCACCAAAAATGTTGGCCTCCTCTAATGGTTCAATAACTAAGCTCTTAGAGTTGTGACTTAGAGATTAGACATCTACACTAAGTAGTTATCTTACTCATCATGAAGGTGCATTTCATTGTCAACCTAGGGATGTAAACTTGAAATGGGTCAGCACTGTATGTGCACTAGGACTCCACTATAGTCATCCTCAAACTAGAAAAGAAACAGTACTAAAAATAAAATGTTGGGAAGAAATAAACATAAGCACTGAGAATGAATCAACAACTTCATTGAGCATCAAAAAATGAACTGGAATGGATAATAGAAATAGAAATATTAGCAACAAACAGATAGGAAACTACTTTGTCTATCTTGGCTGTAGGAACAGATAACTGTTGAATCTGAAACTAGTTACTGAGCATAAAAATAAATTTTAAACTAAATGGGTGGAATTCTCACCAAGTGGGCCCCCTTGAGTGAGTCTTCCTTAAGCTAACTCAGATGCAACAAATGAAAATATCATTTTATTCCTTGAAAACATGATTACAACATATCAACAATATGATTGTATTACTTAAATTGAAAATGCAAGTACAATCTTAGAACATCCAACCTTATGAAAAGGGGCATCCGACCATTAATTATAGAAGGAAAAACTTCTAATTAACCCTAACTAACTAGGAAGTCAACTCCAACAAAATAAGAGGATGTCATTTATTGAAATCATAGAAAAGAGAGGGAGGAAGTTATGCATATGCCAGATTTGGTCAAAGTAGACTTGCCTCAATGAGAATCCAACACAACACACTTCCTAAATTTGCTCAACTAACAAGCATGATCATTTAAAAAGTAGTTACAATCTTTCATTCGAGCTAGGAATATCCCTCCATTGGAAGTTTCCCTCCATTAAGAGTTTTCCCTCCTTTGACCTCTTAATGACCATCTTTTTGACTTCCTTAGCGACCGACTAGCTAGCAGGAGTTTCTTCCACTTTGCAAGCTTCGTTTACATCAACATCTTAATGTGAACCTGCAATGATGACATTAGCACACACAAAACAATTGCATATCTATAATTACCTTAAAGTAACATCCATTCAACCACATGTAAAATTAACATAGATAATTCACATAGCATGTTAATGTCATCAAAATTCACAAAGATAAGTTTATACCCAAGGTTTATGGATTTAAGTAAATAACATGGAGAGTGTCAATAACCAAGAGCCAAAGTCTATAGTAACAACAACAAATATATGATAAACCCTATCAATATTGAGCCATTAATTGGACTCGTCACTATGCACAACTCAACTTTCACAAGCTAACATGATAGTGTTTGATAAAACTACTGAAAGTAACAACACAACCTATAGCCTATATAAGCCTTGCTTATTCTAGTATAAACATGATTTGGAATGACACATAATTCAATGATTTGTATAGATGATCATAAAAATTAGATCAAATTATATACAAAGACACCCAACACACGAATTTATAGGAGGAAAATCTGTTGCTTTTTATTAAAAAAATAGGAGTCTTTGTTGATATAAAAATGAAAATGGTAATGAAACTAAATAAATATGATGCTCTATGAGTCCTATAATGAGTTACAATGCATCTCTTTTGTGTAAGGAAAAAAGAGGAATGAAAGAACTAGCTAAAAAGAGTTGGGAGATCTTGCTTTACAGAAAGCCATCTCAAATAACTAAAGTTGCACCTCATGGAAGACGTTGAGTGTGCATGAAGAGTCGAACTAGATGTGAACTCTAGAGTTGAGAGTTGACTCAAACTCTTTGACTTGCACTCTTTTCATGTTCCTTGAACTATGCCCCAACTGAACTTTGAATTGATCTCTAACTTTGGCATGAAACTGATTGAAAAAGTTGTCTTCAAACACTTTGCATGAAGTTTCAAATTGTTGGGCGTACAAGATAGAAAAGCCTCTTTTTTAGAGCCTCAAAGTGCCCCAAATTGCATGATTTTAGGTTCACAGTCCCCTAACTTCAGTTATAACCATGAGGGCTTTTAAAATGGGCCAAAACTGCCACACATTTCCACTAAACTTAGCATGAAGGCCACTTAACCTATGAATATTCCCCTGCATGATGATAGACATGTGATTTTTTTGAAGATTACTAGGTCTCTTTTGAACTAACTTAGCATGAGAACGGTGACTATTGTCTTTTACTAATTTCACTATCACAAATAAGAACTATTATTCATAAGAAAATAAGGTCCTTCAGTCTTGATAGTTCTAGATACTATTCTATGTCATGTTTCTTAAACTAGACCCTTCATTTCACTGTGCAGTTAATGATTTTAGTTTAGAGTTGTGTTTATAATAAACTCCCTCGTGCAGTCGATGGTTGAGTCTTTAGTATAGATAGTTGATTAATCTCACACTGGTAGATTTGTTATCAATTACTTCTTAGTTTTTAGTTGTAATCTATAGACATGTTGATTATTCATAAATGGTTTTCTTGAATACAATCTTTGAGTAAGATTTTATGTGATCTTTTGGAATGTATAATGAATGAAGTTCACATTTATATGGTTACATGTAATTTGAAGATTTAGATTTGGTTTTAGTTTAAGTGAAGACAACCACTTGAGCATGCCACTCAAGGTAACTATTCTTCACTACATTTATAGTTGTTTTATTTATGTTTGGTAGTTATTTTTTTAGTCATTACTTCATAAATTACATGTAAGTTAAAATAGATTCTCATATTATGATTATTAATCATGGTTGTTCATGTGCATGAATGCATTCAATTGAATTGTAGTACTCCAGAGGATAGATTAGATTTAGTTATCAGTTTTGAGTCAGTTTCAATAATTATCTGTTAATAGTTTAGCTACAAATTAAGCTGTAGGTACCCATAGCCATTAGTGCCAATTCACTTCTTTCATTTTTATGTGTTTCTATGATTTTATATCAAGTAAAATACCTTTAATAGGATAACCTAGGTAATCTCAAGTCTTTGAAAGCACATATAGTGCCAGTTCCATCACAAGTTTACAACCCCTGGTTGACAATTTAATAAAGTCTTTGCGATGTTGAGTGGGTTGTTTAGCTAGGTCATTCCTCTGAATTGTGTGATTTCCACCAAGTTTACATGACACTAGTTTAGACTCTACATTTTTTGAGACCATTGTCGGGTATGGTGCTATCTTCATATACTTATTTTTCAAGCTTTTATAGTTCACACTTTTTTTCAGCATTAGGACTGTTAGGTTTTATCTTATCAAAATACTAGAAAGTTACACTAACATTGTGTAGGACCGTTACTATACATAGCTATATTTATTGTATGCATAGGCATAGAGACTCTTTGGGAATATTCCCCCCTTCAACATGTTAAGAAGCCATAGCAGATATTGGTGATATTATTGGACAAAGCGAGGGTATTCCAAAAGAAGAACCTACCCTTTCAACAACATCTATCACATTAATAAAGGGAACATACCAAACCACGAGTGATGCACCAAGGGATGATCTAGAACATGTGACCTTTGATTTTCCAATCACCCACCAAGAAAGGGCTACTGTGCTGAAGAATATCCCTCCTTAAGCATTACCAGTCTTTTATGGTTTGGTGATTGAAGATCTAGAGACATTTTTGTTTGAGTTTCATGTCCTATGTAGGAGCTATGACTAACCTCTAATTATCATAGGCTTAAGCTCTTCCCTCCCACTCTAAAAGATGTTGCCTTGAGATGGTTTATGAGATTAGGAAAGGATTTTATTCTAGATTTGGATACCATGAAAAAATTATTCTTGGAAAAATACCAAGACTATTGTAGAGGACTTAATGGGAGGGGAGATGGAATTTTTTAGAATGTCATAGAAGGAGGATGTGCCATTAGAAGACTATGTGGAGATATTTTAATTCTCTTTGAAGAAAAACCCATAGAACAAGCTATCTAAAGAATCCCTCAAGTTACTATTTTTTAGGGGAGTCAATGAGGACTGTATGGATGCCCTCAATCTTATTGGGAAACGAGATATTTCTCAACTACAATTTGAAGAAATATACAAGGTCTGTAGAAATTACTCTAGGACCTTCACTAAGAAGCCAAGAGGAGAGAGGACATGCACCATTGGCAAATCATCTACTGGGGTTTCAAAGATGGATTTAATTAATTTGTTGTCCAACATGAAGGAGGAAATTATCAATCACCTAGCAACTTAGTTGGACACTCTCCATATAAAGAAGGAGCAAGAAGAGGCTGAAGAAATACTCACTGAATACTGCCCTAGCTGTAGACAAAGGAAAGAAAATTGTAAATGCAAGAGGGTGGCTACTATTCAACAAGAGAAAATAGAAAAACCTAATTTTCAGCCACTTGAAGTAGATGATGGACAACTGTTTTACATAGCTCAAAGAAGGCCATCAAAACAAAGACAAGGTATTCCACAACACCCTCTTAATTTCAATTCATCTTTTTTGATTGGAAATCAGAATTTTTCTGATTGGAATTCTCAACCCTGGCCAAATAACCAAAATCAATGGAAAAACCTTCAGCAATGGAAACAACCTCAAAGAAATTAGAACCAAAAACAATTAAATCTTTGGCCACAACAAATTTTCCAAGGTTATAATTATAATCCTTAATGACTAGCACAACAAAACTAGTGGCAACCACAATGGCAAAAAGGTCAACAATGGCAACAACAAAACATAAATTACCAACAACCTAAATACTCCCTCCTCAACCACAACAACAAGCCATTATGCCTAATCCATCCAATCCAACATATCAACCACCAAGAGCACCACAATTACCTACCCAACCTGCACCTAACTCTAACAATAAGCATGTCCAATAGGCTGATACTAACAAGGCTATGCAATACCCCACCTATGGGGTAAAGGTGAGTGATGTCCACCTTAGGTCAAGGAAACAACTAGCTAGACCTTCATCCCCCCAAATTACTGAGATGGAGGATGAGGAACCTGCAGCTGAAGCTTCAAACAAATCACCTCTAGAGCCTGAGTCAAATCAAGTACACCAGACCACCTCAAGTCCAAAGCCTCCTTTCCCTAAATGCTTAGCCATTCAAAAACATCATACCTAAGCTGAGAAAGACCTATTGGGTCAAATTAAGGATTTTAATATCAAGATCCCCCTCATCCAAGCTATTAATGGCATTCCAATCTATACCAAGGTAGTCAGGGACCTATATCTTAATAAACCAAGGAAAAAAGGAAGGATCCTCAAATAGTTCATGTCTTAGGGAACCTTGCTGATATCATACTAGGGAATATAACTGTCCCTAAATACAAAGATCTTGGTAGTCCAAAAGTGGATGTTAAGATTAATGGGACCCTTATCAAGAACACCTTGGTAAACTTAGGGGCAACAATAAATGTCACGACTAAAGAGATAATACAATTACTCCAGTTAGCCAACCTTAGACCATCACCAACTATTTTACAGTTGGCTGATAGATCAACAGTCAAGCTTGAAGGAATCATTGAGGACTTATGGATACCCCGGTCTCTTCTGCTCCTCCATTTGCTAGCATTATGGATACCCCTGGCCCTAGTAAGAAAAAGTGTATAAAAAACCCTGTTGCGAAAGCCCCTCCCCAGGACACATCCCCCAATCGGGGGCCTATTGTGAAGAAAAAGGATAAAAAACGTATTGCTCCTACCTCAAAAACTAAAGCCAAAGCCTCAAAGAAAACTAAATTTAGGCTACAACAAATTGACTCCAACATTGAAATTATTGAGGAGACTAGTACCACTCGAAGGTCAAGTAGACTAGTCACCAAACATGAAAAAGAGAAGAGTTTTAAGGAGGCCTCAGAGTTTGATAATGGTGATGAGAGTGAGAGCAAGAGTAAAGAGGAAAAGGATATGGAGGAGGAGGCCCATTCAGTTTCTGCTAGTAGCTCCTCCCATGTTTTTGAAAGTCTTAAAAGGGGTTCCTTGTCCTGCCAGTGTTAGGGTCAAGGAGGTCAAGACTAGGGCCTCAAACATTGCTAAGGGAAAGGCCCCCATGGAGGAAGCTTGCAGCAAATAGGATGCTTTCTAGGAGGAGGTTGACAATCTTAAATGCAAAGTGGAAAGTTTGGAGAAAAGGTTGCAGGATGTCACTCGCTTCGCGTTGAAGATCATGCACAGGTTCGCCACCACTCTGTGTCTATTGGAGAAGGACAAGTCCATTGACAATGTGGAGGAGGAAGTTGTCAGCAAGGAACTTCTTAAGTTCCTCACTGAGGATTGGGCTACCATAACTTTAATCAAGCCATGCAATGGAAAGAAGGATTAGGGTTGTGGGTGGTTCTGCTTTTGGCTGGTCCTGGCCTCAATGGCCATCATTTCTTTTTGATTTCACTAAAGATATTGATACTATTTTTTTGTTTTCTTATGAATGGTATGACCCTTGGTGGTCTGTGGTTAAGATTGCTTTAAATCATGATTTCATGATGGACATTAGTATTAGTATTAGTTTTTGTGTTATGATTTGGATGTGTTTTTTGATATGGAATGTTTAGGGTGTTGTTTAGGTTTTTAGACCTTGCTGTTAATGTGTTGTTAGTGTTACTCTGTTGTTGATGGCCTGTGAGGCATGTATTAAAGGGACAACACCCTAGTTTTGCTGCTTTTTATATAAAAAACATACATGAACTAGAAAAATACAAAGACACACATTAATTTTAGCAAATAGTAATTTTTGAATTCAATTAATCTCAACATTCAAAACACACACAAAATAAAAATTTAGTTAAACTTTATTCATTATCATAGCATTGTTCATTTTATGCTTAGTATTGATTAAAAATATATGGATTCATTTTAGATTATTTTTTGCATTTAGAATATCTATAAACATCACCTTGAAAATACAACATTCAATTTTTGGGTCCTTTACATTCAATTTAAGTGTTCCCAAACATACATTATATATTCAACATTTAACAATCAAGCAACCCACCACCAATAAATGCAACAATCCAAACTGTTTTCACATATTACAATCAATCAAAAGTATTCAAATTGACATTTCGAGAAAATCTCTAGTCATATTTCTCTCTCAAGTACACCTACCATATCATGCTTGTGTCCAAGGGTTAGAAAAGATTAAATAGAGGTCACCTTAATAGAGTTGAGGAAAAGTCACCTCTTGAAATCATTGAAGAATAACAAGTGAGTTCAATAATTGGTCATTGAGTAAGTGCATTTGGAAGCCACATTTGAGATAAAGGCCCTCCATTTTGACATCTTCATCTAAAACATTCATCAAAAATTTAACATTATATAAAGAAAATAATACTCCATAAACAAATATAATCATCTATATTGTTTTCATTAATCTAAGATCAAACATCTTCGTCTTCTATAAAATAATCCTTTGTAAAGAGGGTAGATTGTTTAATCCATTAACATTACACTTATTTCATGAACAATAGTGATTAACTTTATGTAATCAACATGAATTGTGAGTGAACATGTCATTAATGACTTATGTACAATAATAACGAAATAGATTTAAAGAACATAAACACCAAGATATTTCATTGATAAAAGAGAGAATTTTTAAATTAGACATCAAACAAGAGATTATTACCTTATTTTTCTTATTTATTTTCCTCAACACAATTGATACACTTGTCAAAATCTTATTATGTTATAACCATTTATAAGAACCTAGGCTATATTTTTCTTTTATTTGTATGCATTTCATTGCTTCCACTTTGGGAAAGTTTATTTTCCCTTAACTAACGTAAAGCAATAGTAGCATGTGAAATGAATATCTTCTAGAGGGATCTCGAGAAAGGTCGGGAGGGAATGCATCTTCTGATATTATAAAATTCACTAGAAACAACAGTGAGATACGCGAGGGTTTGTAGAGCGGAGAATTGAGAGGGTTTGAATTTTTTCATAAATTCTTCATTTGCATTTTGTAAAGTACGAATCTGTGTAAAATTCACTGCCCAGATTATGTTTTCTATATTTTTATTTCATTTGATTTGGCGGGCCAATTGCAGCTATTCTTTTGCAGTTTTTGATACGATTTTTCTCTTTGAATATTTTGATAAGCAGGGGAATTTGGAGCATAAAAATGTCGAATAGCTTTAATGGTCGTCTAAAAAGGAAAGGGACGGCTGACATTGAAGCAGAATATAGTTATGGCGATGTCTTAGCGTCTTCAAAAAGATTCCGGCTGGTAAGTGTGTTGGGTTTTGATTACAGTCAGAGTAACTTTCATGGCGTGATTGTATGGTGATTTCACCAGATATATGGTATTTCAAATTTATGTAATTACAGTTCTTTATTTCTTTTTTTTAATGCATCACAGACTTGAAAAAAACCAAGGAAATGACAATGCTGATTTTTGCATTGGTTTGGAAGTCCTAAGGTTTAATAAATTATGAAAATTCGAAAAATTTAGATGAAAATTTCTAGGATGCTAGGGTTTGTGGTAGTTGGGGTTTGTAAGCTCCATTGTTTGGGTTTGCAATTAATAAAGTATTAAACCTTCATTTCAGTTTGTCCTGGTAATGTTATACTTGAAAAGGGATTATTTGGATAGTGTTTTGTTGCGTGAGTTGGATTTTTAAATACTACTAACTGAAGTGAAGAGATTGCAACTGAAATGTGATTCATTGTGCTGCAAAATTTCTGATGAGGGGTAGTTTTACGGAACACAATACTCTAAGTTAAGAAATTCTGGCCAGTTGTTTCAATATTGAAATCTAAAATCAGTCATCAACTAAACATGTTATTCTGTTTCCATTTGCCATATAAAAGTTGGCCAATGATCACAGAAATAAATTATATTCTGTAGGAAATGGGGCCGAGCCCTTTTTCCCAAATCTTTACAAGTTATACGGGTAGTTTATTGGCCAAAATTGGCTGTTAAAATCTAAAGTTATTGTACATTCTGTTACTGTTGTTGCTTCTATATATATATGTTTGTTGCTTTCTGGTTTAATGCAGATATTGCTTGTGGGAGTTTGGGACCTTTTTTGTTAACGTGGGAGTTACTTTGCTGGATCTATTATTTGTCTGTCGGTTACAATTTCACTTATAAAACTTATATTAGGGCGAAATGTGTTTGGTGTAATGGTAATTACTAATCTAGAGATCACATGGAGGGGTCATTTCTGTTTTTTTAACCAGTGGGAAAGGCTGAGACAATTTAGTAGTTTTTTTTGGGTTAAATGGTTGAATGAATTACAAAATTATGTAGAGTTGCCACAGCATACAAAATTTGATAGCCATGGTGTCAAATGGTCCTGTGAATTCTAGAATTATTAGAATTGCAGCTGCATATGAATTTTGACAGCCATTTGCAAGAAGTTTATTTGGAAAAAAGATGCCACAGATAAGTTTTGAGTGGACAAGGCCGACAATTTGACAATGATAAAATTTGGGCACATTCTGCAAAGCTTTAGACCCCCACCACTATTTATCTCTGAAATTGCCTTTTGAAGCAGTTACTGCTCTCCATTTTAAATTTTTAGGGTATAGATAATTTTGTGTTTTGATATTACAGTTGTATGGGATCACCTTGGGCAAATAATATTATTATTGCAGCAATAGCCTCTTCCATGGAACCCCTTCATAAGTCATTGAGTAGTGGGTAAAACCCAAGGCCTACTACCTGTAGGCAATCCATCATAGAATTGTATCTTATTGTCTTGAGACTGGTTTGTTTACAACTTTACATTCAAGTTAGAAACTTTGAAGGAGAAACATGTTGTGAAGGGAATAATAATCAAATTTTGATTTTTAAATTTGATGTACACTGTGTTTACTTGCTTTATGGATTACATTGTATCTACATGCCAAATATTTAAGTTCGGTATTTGAGTTGTTTATTCTATTCTGTAATGTATTTTAAATATCTGCAAGATGCACAGACTGTGCTTGTTATGCCCATTTTTTGTATAGGGTCAGTTACATCATACATGTCTGGCTATTATTAGAATATTTGTATTTGGTGATTCTGTATGTAGGTTTCTGTCTTCTGCCTATGTAAACGATGGTATTTAGCAGGAAAGGAAGATCAGGTGGAAAGTTGCTATGAGGCCAACCTTTCTGGAAATGTTACCGATATTTAAATTTTTTTTTTTTTAATAATTTTGCTTCTTGAGTAGGGTAAAACTGTCACCAGCTGAGATAAATATTCTGTAAACTAGCAATTCTTCTATGCATTGCCATTGTAATATTTCAAGAGTGGCTGGCCCTGGGCATGTTGCTTATGGGTAGCCATCGGAGTGCATTTGGTTATGTAGTTTAGAGGTATATCTGATGTGGTAAAATTGGAAAACAGAATCCTGAGTCGCCAGTCTTTTGTGGAGAGCAAGAATTTGTAGGGGTTTCATGTGATGATGCACCAATGCAAATACTGGAAATGCCAAATCCTGTGGAAATATCAGAATTGCAGCAGCCAGCCGAGCCTTCTGCAATGGCTACAGAACATCTATCATATGTTCCCAATGATGAAAAGGCACTCGTGCTTTACAAGCCAGTCAATCCACCAATTTTTCCAGGGCTTCCAGCAGCTGGCTCCCCTGATCTTCCAATCAAATTCAACACAAATTACTTTTCAAACCATAAGGGTACTAATCATTACCGAGTTTGACAGATGCTTTTTATGTTCTAGGTTTTTTGTTTATGGGATTTGTTGCTAATGGGTGTAAATGATAAACATACTGTAGTGGTTTGTAGGTATCTTTTATTCTGTAGGGGAGTCATGTTTTAGCTGTAAAAAGCTCAAAATAAAAAGTAGTTTATATTGTAGGAGATATTAACTTCTCTCTGTGTTGTTGCTAGCAGCTTGGGAGATTCAAGGGATGGGAAACTTGCCCGATCTATTTCATCTTGCAAGACAATCTGATTCTGCATCAAACATGAAGATATCAGCAAGTAAACCTGTAGATAATCGCCTTGCATTGGTTCCATGGACGCCTTCTCAATTTCCCACATGTGTGCAGGAGTTGTCCTTAGATCAGAAATCAGGTTGTGATAATGTCACTGAGAATGAGGATGTGATAATGGATGATGATAATGTGACTTTGATGGAGGAGGATCCAATCCAACAACCACAAGGTATCACAGCATGTAATAATGTAGTAAATGAAATCAACAGTGATGGATTGCAGTGGCAGCATTGTATGACTCCTCAGTCACCACTCAACCCACAGGTGATGTGGTCATATTAACGACTCTTTGAACTTGAAGCCTATTTCCATGATGAAAGGTATGGTACTTAAGACTAGTCCTGAATGGAGAGGTTGGAGTTTTTCTGTATAGAAAGTGGAGGAGGTAACAGCGATGGATTTGGAGACTGAGTTCTTGTTTATACTATGATGGATTTGGGTTCATTCTGAGCTATATGCATATATTTTTCGAACAGTGACCTCTATGGGCAAATCCTCCATGTTGTTGATGCTCATCGGTGAAGCATCTTTTCTGTGATTACTGTTAAGACATGTTGTTCTTTTGCTCTCTCTTTTTGCATCAAGATAATCTATTTGTATCTTGGTCTCGAGACCCTCTCAAGGATTATCTAATATATTAAAGTAGACGCTTTCCTCCAATGGATTTGTTTTTCTCTTTACGTCTCTCTCTAGAATGTTAGTTGATAACAGAATTAAACTGTATTGCAACTCAATTTGTATATATATATTACTGATAATTTTTTTCTCATTTTTTTGTTTTAAAAGGAAAACACATTTTTTAGATTTTTATAAATGTGAAATGACTACAGAAAAAAAAAACCAAAGTGATCATAATAAACCATATAGATATAATGTCTGAAGATGCACATAGGTCTGATAAGTGGAAGTGTAACAATAATATCTAAGGAAGAAAAGACCTAGGTCAATTGTTTCTAAAACCTGTCATTGAAGGCCAACGGCCATTACCACTCCAAGATATCAACCATGAAAGTTAAGATTACAGTTCTGGAAATAGATGTCGATTCCTTGTTAAGTGATGCATCATAGCAGCAGTTTTGATACTAGTTTTGGGTGCCGATAAGAGTGATCGATTTTTAACAGCATGAAGTTGAAATTAAATTTTGGACAGGCTTGAACATAGAGTCCCACACCAGAGCACAAGGGATACCATCTAAAGTTGATATAATCAACTAGAAAAGCAACTGAGCTAGACAAGCTTTCAGACATTGTCTTGTAGGTGTCATCTAAAGATTGTGAACCAATCATCCAGACATCTATTAGCCAGGTTAATCTGCAGTCTGAAAAAATACAAGTCCGATGTAAATTCAGAGAAAGAACATGCTGATCATGTGTGCATTCTTATGACTATCAATTTGAATGGAAGGATTATAATCAATGGTAAGGGCAAAGGGGCATTACTATTGATGTTGGTGTTTTGATGAAAAAGGGATCCTAGATCTAATGTGTAGAACACTAACATCAATCCTTTTTCAAGAGAACATTAGGATGCAAATCAATGAGGGGGATTAGATTGACTTTCAACTATGAAGGTGAGTCAATCAGCCCTTGATTTGATCCTTTTGTGCCTTGGAAATTGATTGAAATTGAATTGCTCTAATTAACTTAGTTAAACTATTTGCCCTAATCTGAGAATGCAAGATTTCGACAACAGACAAACTGTAGCAGCAAATTCCAACACCATAACTGAGAAAGGCAGAGTTCTGTGCACCTGTTGTGGAAGTTTGAAGCTGATTTGGCAGGACTGAGTTGCCCTGGGTGACTATGTCCTTGTAGGCTTGTTCTAGATTTGAAAACTTGGACTTGTAACACTCTATCTGCTATTCGATTCTTGCTCTGCAAATTCCCGTCTTCGGATCTGGACCTGCAATAAATCTGGAAAAGAAATGGTGGAGGGTGGCTATATAGGAGTTTGCCTCAGTCAAACCCTTGTTTTGGTATTTCTACCTCCACAAATAGCTAATAAATTAATTGATAAAAGTGTGTGCTCTTAACCTTAAGTGCGTCTAAGGTTGTGATGAGCTAAAATGCATAAAACCCTACTCAAATGAGTTAGAGAAGGATTCCTATATAACAATGACAAGATCTACCTAAGAGAAATTTAAAAACCCTTAGGAAATTTGAAACACAATGATACCTTGCCTTGGGCAGCAAGTACATGAAGCTTGAAGATGAAAACACTTAGGAAACAAGTAATTACGTTGTAAAAATGGCCACAAACACTTTCCAAACCTAGAATCCATCATGTCCTTATATCGCCATCACACTCCAATCATTGAATGAAACTTGATCAAACCTGAAAATATGCTTGAAAACCTGCAAATTCAAATGTATTTGGTGGAATGCAATGATTGCTCTCTTCTCTTTCTCAAATTTTCCCTTAGTTCTCAAATGATGCAATAACTAGGTATTTATAGCAATTTAATCTAATTTCCCAAAAATTAGTTCCCGATGGCCGACTTTGGAAATTTGAAATTCAAATAATAAAATGCTGACACTGACATATTCAATTTTGGAGGCAATATAGGGGGACTAAGCCACCCTAGGCAACTAGGTCACGGCCCTATTTTGCGGGATTTAAGGTGTCGGGGGCAAAGTATTAAATAAATACTTAGGTTTTGTACATGCAATTTGTCGGTAAATGTTAAAATGGGCCATGAAATGTATAACTTTGGAAATTAGGGCCTGATTAAGGGATGTTGAAATGCATTGATGCAAGGGTCACTCAAGTAGGTTCCAAATAAAGTGTGGATTTGTACTTTCACCTAAAAGGGAGTACAACTTCCGATGCTACAGTTAGATACCTGTATGACTGCCTTAAATATCTACTTAAATGATTTCCATTGCCCATCTTAAACCAAATCTTACAAGCAAGCACTTATCATACTTTTTTAGTTTTTAGTCTTTGTGGATGTGTTGAAACCTGTATTAAGGGTTGGAATGCTTTCTATCTTGACAAAATAGTCTAGGATGTTTCATATATGAATAAAGAGATCTTGACTAAGTGCCCGGATGCCTCTTAGCTATAGATGAATCATCTTGAATCTTTATCTGACAAGTAGACTTAATTGGTGGAGGCTCTTGCTAAGGAACAAGCACTATAGATTCTACATCAGATATTGGCACTTTCATGTGTAAAATCAGGCTCAAGTGGAGTAACATTTTGTATACCTTGCTTCCAAGTCCACATCCTTTATATCTCATATGGTATATTGACTTTGAATCAATATCATTTGTTTTTGTCTGAAATTAAGCAAAGTGAGGAGTGGACTCAAGAGAACAACAATGATATATAGAGTTACCAACAGCATAAATATCAAATACTATTATGAAATATCATCTTCTGCAATGGTAGGATCATCACTAATATGCTTAAAATCATCTATTTGAACTCTTTATTTGCATAAGGTACGACTCTCAATTTAAATGTAGCAGAATCTTTGTTAATTTAAATGTAGCAATTTCTTCATTCTCAATTTAAATATTGTAATTTTGTTTAATCCTTTTGTAGAGATTCACACAAATAGCAATTTCTTCATTCTCAATTTAGATACTGCTAGATTGTTTAATCCTTTTCCAGTGATTCACACAAATATATAATTTCTTTCATAATTCAAGCGATATTTTCATCTTTTATTTTTTAATATTTGTTTTATAACAAAATTTGTCCCTTTTTAAACAAGCTATTGATACTAGTACACTGTCTAAATGCAGCAAGCCTGCTTATCCATGATTTTTAAATGATCAAAATTTATTTGAGGGTCAATGTGCCACATCACGATGGCACAATGGCACATCCCTTACAATATTAGAACAGTTCCAGTCGCACGTAGTAAATGAGATTACTATAAAATAGCTCATATACACAGATATTTTATGTATGCAACAAAGCTTTGTTGTTCTTCTTCTAGATTTGAGTTCATTAGGTATGTTATTGGTATGGTTTTTACTAGTAGCAGTAAAGTGTCTTGAACTCACTATTTTGATAGTTTCTCTTTGCACCGTTTCTTGTGGCTTGGCCATATAGTCTGGTCTTCATATATTATTCTCTTATTATCGTTTTTGATGACTTAATATGATTATCTCATTCTTATAACAAAAGAAATAGCATAATATAACATTGGCACAGTATATGATGTGAAATGTTAATTATTTTAGTTTAAATATTTCTTGTCCATTGTGCACTCGCAATGAGAAGACAGCCCAAATTCATACACTTAAATGACATTGTAGAAATACTTTTAACCTTTAGATGCAATTCTGGATAGTTTCTTTTTAATGAGAACTTCAAATATTTTGATTGTGTTCCATGGGGATACGTCCATGGCCCTCAAATTGCTGTCTACATCCCCAGTGGCATTTTGGGTGTGGTGGGATGGCAGGGGATGTCCCCTTGCCATCCCCAAAAATCTTCAAATCTTGGTAATGTTTCCAAAATGTGTTGCAGTAATAGGAAATGCTGCAGGGATCTTTGGCCATCCCCAAGATGGCAGGGGATGTCTGAGATGTCCCTTGACTGTCCCAGGGATGGCCAGACATCCCCAACCGCAAGACAAGTTTTTATAATGTTTAAAAATAAATCATTCATGACATTTAAACAAGACTGTTAAATATATCATTATCATTAACAGCAGTATAACATGGCATCATTATAACAGCAGCAATAAATATATAATGACAGCAGTATAGCTACAACCAAATTAATCATGGCAGCAATGTCAGTAGTATGACAACAATAAATTTATCATGATCCAGATCCATAGCTAATGATATAAGTTATATAACAGTGAACACTAACAGCAACAATTTGAATGTCTGATTTCACTGTTCAAACCTTATCTCAAAGTCTCAAACTTCAAATTTTTGGATACTGTATTAGAGTTGGTTATTATTGTCAGTCGCAGAAGAGATTTAAGGTGCTTTGGCCATGGTCTGGTACAAGGTGGTATTGTGTGAGAAGTGAAGGCAAACAATTTTTTTTGGAATGCCCAGCATCGTTTAAACAGTGTCATGTTATATTGTTGCTGTTATACTGCTGTCCATGAATTTGCAGACTCTCTCTCTCTCTCTCTATATATATGTATACATACACACATGCACACCCCACACACACACACAACACATACACACATTGAAAAATTCGTGTATATATATATGTGTGTGTGTGTCTGTATAGATTGCTGTTCCCCTGCCATCCCCAAAACGCAGTGAAATATTGTGAGAATGAAATTTTCATAAACTAATATCTTATTAGGTAATGTGTAATGCCCCCTTTTGATTAGATCCACATTACCGAGTTTGTTGGCAGTTAGAACTGACTCTTACCTGAGTCCCTGTTGGCAGTTAGGTAGTGATGGGGCAATTAGCTGCCAGCGATTTGGGGAGTTGTTTCAGTTAGAAACTCCCAAATGAAGAACTGATCAGTTAGCTGCCAATGATTTGTGGGGAGTTGTTTTTTAGTTAGAAACCACCAATTGATGAATTGCTCAGTGTCAGCGATTTCCGTGGAGTTTTTGTCCGTCAATTGAGGAATTGACTTCTATAATTCTATCATTTTAGGATCACTTGAGTTGAGTATAAGAAGGGCTGGGGAAGGAGGATTATTGAATATTGCAAACAAAAATCATTTCTTTTCCTGGGCAGGACGTGGTTTTTCAGTAGCTGTGGCTTGGAGACAAAATCATTCAGATGCGGAGATCAACCATTGTGAAGACAAAACCCCTCAGGGTATAGTATAAGTTCTGGAGTGTCAATAGGATCATCAGTGGTGTGCAGTTTGAATACTGGAGTACCCAGTAAGTTGCATCAAATATTTAGATTTCCATTTGAATGTATGCATGCTGCTAGCAGAAATTATTGAGAAAAAAATAAAAAACCAAACTATTTACAGCTGTAGTATACTGGGTTTGTTTTATGCAAATTCAGTATAGTTTATCACATAATGGAAGTGGAGTTTTCTCTTTTTCTCCTTTTTAATTAGCAGTGTCATGATCTGCATGGATATACATAGTACTAGTGTTAATTTTATATTATAAATCAAATCACTGGAATCTAATCTATGGTACCAAGTGTGATTAATAGGGTTGAATCACATAAACAAGTGCCAGAACTGGGTAAGTTCCTCTTACACACTTCCTTCTCCTCCCACCAGTAATACTTTATCTAGGTCTCACTGGATCTAGATAGGCAAGCTTCCACGGCTACTTTGGGCTGGCTCACAAGGCTACAAACTTGTTTAAACACACTTACAATTACCCACTTCCCTGCTTTAAAATCATGCATTTTTGACAGGTGTTATTTGGTCTGTGTGTCTATTAGCTCATAGCCAGTGGTCGTTGTAAAGGAATTTATAACAGAACACACTATAGCCAATTGGTATTATTTTGATTGGGACTTCGAACATCTGCCGCTTCTCTGGTTCCTCAGTAAGTGAACTGTGGTAAGGTTTAGAAAGTCAAGAGACTTGATAATTGATTCCACATCCCTGACTGTTCCTCCACCTATTACCATTTTTGAATGGCCATTTCTGCAATACGTTTGCAAAATATTCTTTTAAAAAATTATTTAATGATAGTAAAAAATCAATATTATTAACGGTTATGGCAACCTTCTTACATCTAAAAAACAGCTTTCATTACCTTTATAGTTTGAATGTATGGTTGAAGAGTTGATATGTTCTCTTTTACCAGTTTTAATGACTTCAATTTCTCTATGCGCTCCAATCTTTGTATGTCTTGTGACTTCCATGAGGTCTTTACTGTCAAAATCTCCAGTGATGTCAAATGTTCTAGGCCTTCGATTTTCTCAACTTTGTTACTGCTTTCTTTTTTGATCTCTTTTACAAATTTTCAAAACTTGGGAGCTCATCTGATTTGCAGCACTTATGAAGAGATAAACTTTTATGGTTTATCAGACAACCAATTCTCCTCATTTTATTGAGCATCATACAATAACTAATTTCAATTGTCTTCACTGATGTTGGCAATATTTCTACATCTATGAGACGTCTATTTTCCTTCAGTATGAGAGTTTCAAAGTTAGGACTAGTGTCTTGTGTTATTAATACTGTTGACTCTCCAGTCTCGGTATTAATTCTGTCGACACTCCAGTCTAACTTGAATGTATCTGCTTCATGAGTGGGTGATCCAGTTGCAAAAGCGAGGGAATCAACAGGTGATTCAACCTTAAAACTATCTACTTTGAATTTGCACAATAAAGAACACGATCACAATTCTGTGAGTGGACAGCTATAAATACCCAAATGCTGAAAATGAGTCAGTTTCTCAAATGTATTTTGGTAAAGGCTTCCCTTCTGACTGGACTAAATATAAATCTTGCAACAGACTCAGATGTTCACAGGGTCGGGTAAGTATTTCAACATTTTACAATTCCATAAATGCAGACTGCAAGCAAAGACAATTTTGCAACAAAGGACTCCCTAACCTGAGCACTTACAACCTACCCAGTTGATCAATGTTTGATCCCTTGAACTTGTATAATGAAGATATAGCTCTCTCAAAGATGTCCAATTTGGGATTTGATGAGGCAACTCTTGCAATGCCTGGCATCCACCAAAATTCACATGATTGAGCTTTTTCATATTTTCTAGCAAATCCAATGTCAGCTAGAGCATAACATATTCCCATAATTTAAGATGTTGAAGGTGTATCAGCTGCTTGAAAGAAACTGGCAATACTTTCAGTTTGCTGCATTAAAATAGTTTGGTAGTGAAGATAGCACTACACAGCTGGTTAACTCCAGGTGCTCAAGTGATTGGAGATCGCAAGGCTCTCGGGGCAGATTTTTCATTGGAGTTCCAGAGACTGTTATCTTTTTTAAATGCTTGAAACATCCTATTAATGTTGGAAACCTTTGGAATTTATAGTCGTAAGTTTTCAATGAAGGCTCTCTTAACCGCAAAGAAGGCTGCACATGGAACAATTTTCAGTTCAGTTCAGCTACACGGAAAGCATGCAATACTAAAGATTGTAAGATTGGATGTGGTCCTGAACAAATAGTAAAGAAAATACTACATTGGCATTGAACCATGATTCTCTCTAGTACTTTGTATCCTCGAGCTCAATTTTTTTTAATTTTCGTAGTGAAAGCCACGATGGAAGCTTTCTCTTCTCAAAGTAAGTGTGACAAATGCTTTGATAAATTCATATGCTCTACCAATAACTTATAATCCAAGCAAGGAATGTAGAGGGCACCTAAACTATCTGTTTTAGATTCTCTTAAGCTCCATGAACTTTAGCAAGGGCCATGATGCACCGGTAAAATCAATCTTTATGCACGCAGAGACAGTGTTTACCGGATGGAAAAACTAAAAAGCACAAGTTAAAGAGTGGTAGGAAGCAAGTATATATACACCTGCTAAAATAAAATATTAAACAGAGGAGAGCTCATCCCTGCTTATTTTTGAATGTTGATTATATGCTCTTGATGCCATAAATGAGAAGGTGATTGACTATTAATCAGATCCCTTCCCAAATCCCTCAGATGGTTATGCATGGATATACAATTATCCTGGTCTAGATTAACAAGACTTCATAAGTGTTTCATGACCATCCAGATACTCCACTCTGATCCATCCCATTCAGCAATAGCCAAATTTATCTTTTCACCAATGAAAAAGCAAGCCACATTCAAGAACATCTGTTGTTGATCTTTGTCTAAGACATCGTAGCTGATTGTCAGTCTACGTTTAATGTCTTCTGGTAGATTTTATGCAATTGGGATTCCCAGTAACTCTTGGACTTGCTATAGAGCTGTCTATTAGAGTTATCATGCATTAACTAATAATTAATTAATCTTTAATTGATTATTAGTTTAATTTATTCTCATGAACTTAAGCTAAACTTAGGAGTTATTTTATGTTTTATTAGTTGAGCTAATATTAAATCATTCTGTCTCATCTCATGTGATGTTGACACTCGTCATGATTTAATCCTTTTCTCATTTAGGGTTTTGCTCTTATAAGCACTCAACCCTCGTCGTAATTATCTTGAGCTTTCATATCTTCTTGAAAGTCTTTTGTTTTTGTAGCTTTTTCTTGTTGATGAATATTGCATATATTGTTTGCAGATTTCTTGCGTGGAAGGTGTATTTGTTCGTTGTTTGATCCTATGATTCGTGGTTTTGTGCTTGTTTCATAATTCGAACACGGTATCAGAGCATGGCTTCATCGAACCCCTTCTCGATTTATGAGGTTTATTTTTTTCAACAAAGGTTGCAAGCTTCAGATTTGAATTCTTTTTGTTTTTTTTACAAATTTTGGAGGTGGACGAATTTTTGGTGCCTTTTGGTGTGAAAAGAACCTCACCATTGGATTCAGAGTTGTCGAAAAAGTTAGAATTGCCTTTTGTTTTGCCTGATTTGGGTTCCTGACGCTAGATCTACGAAGGTTTGAAGTGGTTGCTTTGTTTCCAGATCCGAAAGGTGCTTGCAATTTTGGTGTATTTTGAGCCAAAGTTTCCATTGCATTCAAAAAACCTAAAAATCTTAAGATCGCTTGTCAAATTGTCAAAATTCGTGTTAGAAGCTTTTGAGGTTTTTTTTTTTGCTTCCAAGGCCATACAGCTTGCGTACGGCCCTTGTGCATGAAGTTCGAAAAAAAAATCATTTTTTTTTAATTTTCTCTTTGAAATTTTAAAAATCAAAATTAAAAACTGCGAAGTGTTTATATTTTCAAAGGCCGATTTACTTTTGGGAAGGTGCATTTATGCAGGGAGGGTACTACAGGTACCTGCCATAACAAGCCTACGGGCCCTACCCATACCCCACTTGCAGCTACAAAAGGTTGGTGACCTTATTAAAATCCTTGGCAGCTCTTATTCCTAACCGCCGGTGGTCTTCATTTTTTCGGTCGGTGGAAAATCAACCGCCGATGGTTTCAAATTTTCTCGGCCACATTTTTTGCCGATTGTTGGTATTCTTCCATTATTGTCGCATAAAAATTCCTAATGCAGTAGGCTTTTTCACGTTTGCCGGTGGATGATGATTTTTTCCTGGCCACCACTTTTTCTTGTAGAGTTTGAGAATATTCCGACCAAAAGGAATAATACCGGTTGTCGATTTTTGTCGTAGAAGGACCAGATTTTTTTCTCGACAGGGAAAATATTCTACAAAATATTCGTCGATGTCATGCTGATGTCAACATGCATGACATCAATGGTATGGACTGTTGCATGGCCCCCCTTTGACCCTCTTAATGCCCTAAAAGGGGTGCTTTTTTCTTTTGGCCATAACTTGGGCATACAATATCGTTTTTCGACAAATGAGATATCCTCGGAAAGCTGGTTCCACCAACTTTCTAGTGGTGTGGGTCTCATCACTTTATTTTGTTTTTGGTGCATTATACAACCTATTGAAGTTAGAGGTACAATTTTTAGTCTCGAGCTCATAACTTTTGACCAGTTTCTTTGTTTTTTGCAATCTCACCAGTGTTGGAACCATCTTTTAGAGCTCTTCAGTTCTATCCATGCAATTTTTTCAGATTGCTCTACATGTACATTTTATTCAGTTTTTTGTGTTTACACACTCTGCTAAATTACTTAGACATTTTAGCTCCGGGGAACTTTTTGTTTGTGTGGGATGATTCATTTTTGGCTGTTATATATGTATTTCTAGTATTTTGTCCTATTTGGGCATTGTAGACATATTTTTCATGAACATTCTATTTTGTAGACGCACTGAGATAAAGTGCCATTCTGGTGTATGCTTTTTTGGGGATTTAGCACATCCTATTGTGCCTTTTGTATTCACACTATGATATAAAGTGCCATGAGGGGTTGATGTTGGCTTTTGGTTTTCCATCACACCTTTGTCAAGTGAGTGTCCCTTCCATGACAACAGTGAATCTTGTTGATTCTTGTCTCATGCAAGTGTGCATTAGTTTGCATACCCTTTTATTTGTAGGTTATTTCTCTTGCATGCACTTCTTGGTTTCACACAGTTTCAGTGTACTTGTCATGACTCTCCCTTTTTCAACATTATGGGGGGGGTTTCTACTATTAGTGCTAATGCTTCTTTGGCTCATGTTGGAGTGATCTATGTATTTAGTTCTTGTTCCTATGCACTTTCAAATGCAACATACATCAGCGATTGGTTACATGCATTTTGATGAGATGGATCATATACCATATGGACACTCTTGCATTTCTA
>VDFB02363552.1:0-20654 GCA_007258455.2 Sequoia sempervirens
AAGGCCCATAAAACATAAGATCAACTATCCAATTATGAAAATTTAATACATTTTCCCCAAACCCTAAGAGGTTTTTTACTACCCACATCACCATTTTTGTTTGCACATCTATATGGATCCATATAGATTCTACGATCTATATTGGACTAGAGTCAATGGTAGGTTTGTAGTCGATAGAAAATATTATTGGTATCGACATATTCTTGGAATATAATCTTTTGTGCAAGAATTATATCATCCTTGCATTTGCAATCGTCATGGTGTTGGTACAAGATTCTTCAACAATTTTAAATTCATTTTTTTAATTAAAAAATATGATTATTTCGCTAGCACTTAGTTTTTCTCATTTCAAGGCCTTTGGTTTTATTTCCCATAGAAGGACTCAAACCCTAGTAAGCATCCAACCCACTACCACATAGGGAGCAACATAGCTCCACCCTCCAGCATAACACCACCTCATTGTTGCCACCTAGTAGTAGTTTATTTTCTTCTATAGCTAGCAATGCTTGGTCATGTGGGTGGCTGCTAGAAAGCCCCCATCGGGCTTGTTTTTTGTTTGTAATGCCCTAATTAGGTATTTTTTTAGGGGGTACATATATTTTGAACTAGGATCCTATTTTTCAAAAATGAGATATTATGGAAAATTTGGTTCCAAGAACTATGCAGTTGTGTATACCATTTACATACTTTTTTGTAGGTACATTTAATTTTTGTTTGAAGCCACATATCCCATTTGGACATCCAAGCTCATAAATTTTACCTCAGGTCTCTAATTTTTATAATTTTTATGACATTTAAAAGTATTAAGGAGACTATTTTGTGTCCACACACTTTTTCCATATTTTTCCCTAGGTATATTTTATTTAGTATTTAAAATTTTTAAATTATGACTAATTACTTGGACATCTTGACATCTAGAGAAGTTCAATATTTTTAGGAAGGATCCATTTTCATTATAAATATTTTTAGGCTTTCTAGCTACTATTGACAATTGATGTCTTTGTAATTTTTGAGATCTCTCATAGTGCATTATATTTTTTTATTTCATCCTTCTTTTATTATATTAAAAATTAGAAACTATAAACAATGGAGAGATGATATCAGAAAACATCTATGTTGGCTTCATTTTTTTCCACATTTGTATAGTCTTATTCTCCCTCTAGGTATTGATAGTAAGAAAATTGCTTCAAATTGTAAAAGAGAGATCATGTCTTAGGAGTCATTTCTATACATGTTTCAATGATGAAATTTTGAATGATCTAATTCATTTTGAGTGCCCTCATGCTCTTTGGACTAAAATTTGGGACATATATGGAGATCTTGATACTTAGCCATTCCTAGAAGATCATGTTTCAGATTCTCTTGTATGTCTTCATATTTGAGATAACATACCCTATGGATATGATACTATTTAAGAGTTTGATTCTTTGGAGTATTTCCAATCTTTAGAAGATGAGGATGATATTTCTTCATATTCTCCTTCTCCATTAGAGTTAATTTTTGTACTTTCACCTTCATTTATTTCTTATTCAGATTCATTGATTGAGGCTCTAATAAATTTTGTTCAACAAGACTATCCATATTTTGTTGCTTCTTACGAGTTTTGATTTTCTTCCTTGAAATCTTCTAGTGATTATTTGTAGTAGGTAAATCGTAGTATTTTTGATATATCTTTGTTGGATGATTATATTTTAGGTATTTCATACATTTTTGTGGAGTCTCACATTTTATATTTAGAGTAATCATTTGATGGGTTATCTCTTTTCTTTGATAAAAATCATTACACTAGTGTTGTAAAACCATCATTACCTTTGGAGATTGTTAAAAATATATTTCCTCTTGCTCCTTGTTTGTCATGTTCTTCTTTGATTGGGAATGTACCTTATTTGATTGTGGCATCCTCATATACCATATACAAGGTGATACATGAGAAGATTTGAGAGATATCATCATACATATTCATGCTTATTCCTATCAATATATATCTATAATGGGAAGCATTATTACACATGTATTTGGCCTTATTTCTTCCCAAAGTAAGAAAAATTATTTCTCAAAATTAGATCATGTTTTTCTTAAATAATTTACCACTTTTACATAAGATGATACATTGTGGGTAGGATACATACTTTGTGTGTGTGTATTTCTCTTTCCCTCCTATGGGATTCTATTGATTATATTTTTTTGATGGATGTAGTCCTTTGGGGTTGTTTATGAGTCCTCCTTTCATCACTTCTATCACTATTACATGATTATTTTCATGCATTCTCTCTTTTGGACAAGATTTTTAAACCATGAGGTTTTTCTCTTTTTCTTTGTTTGTGAGAGATCATTTGTAAATGGTTACTTAACATAGACTTATACCTAAGAACCATCCTTGAATCCTTGTAGGTTTCCATTTGTTTATTTCTTCCCAAGTTGTACTTAACAGGAAGTTTTGGTGTGAATATGTATTTTACCTACTTAGTATACTAGTAGGTCCTATTCAAATGTTATGTTTAATACTTAGGTCCTACTAATCCTTCTAGAAGTCTTAGTCATCTTAATGAGATCTTATCCTATCAAGATATGACATTTAATTCTTAATTCCTGGGTCATTTAATATTTGTTGAGTTTGTTGTCACATTTTATAGGATTAAGATACATGTCATGATATTGTCTAGTTCTATCTCATGCATTTTATATTTAAGAAAGGCCATTGTACACCTTTTATCATATCATATCAATCAATTTATTATATTTCCATACTCTCGTATTGAAGGTTATCCATCTTTTGTAGGTGATTCTGGGTTATGAGTTAGTTTTCAACTCTTACAACCTCTCTCATATCAACCTATGTTTCATTATCCCCTCTAAATTCATCCTATTTACATTATACCCTCTTAATAGTTTCCTATTATTATCTCCTTACACATGCTCTGACCCATTATCTCCTCTACCTAATCCTATGATCTATTTCCCCCTCCTAATCTATTTTCATCACCCAATTATAATTCTATTTATTTTCCATTATCTTGTCTCACACATATATTGTCACCTTAACATAGTTCCTCCTATTATCCTATTCCTATCTCTTTCTTCTATATCGTTCCCCTATAAATTATCTACCATATTCAATAATAAAAAATTTCTTTATCTCCTATATCTTAGTTTTCAACCTATCTAGACCCATTCATATAATATATCAACCATATTTCATCCATTCCCTAATATGTTCAACACATTCATAATTTAACCATAATAGTGAAATTCATGATAACCTTTATACCCTTAGTATAAATATCTCCCCATAAAACTATGATAACAATGACAATGTTAGAAACCACTCACTAATAATCCTAATTAAAATTGCACATAAAAAATACAATGAAAAAAATTAATGATTTTATTCTCAGAACATTAAAAAAAATTCTCATATTTTTCTCAATACCTACAAGATACACTACAACTTGCATTATTCATTAGTAATGACCTTTTGAATTTTTTCCCAAAACATCAATAAATTTGAAAATGTGATATGTATGTTTTAAATTATAATCTCATATTTTCAAAATAATTTCTCAAGCTACCTATTGGATAATATCATGACATGTTTAAAAAACTTCCAACATTTGTCTCTATTATTGTTGTAAAAATATCTACTTGAATGCTAATATCAATGAGTCATGCAAGTCAAGAAAGCACACACTTAATCTATGAGATTGAAAACAACAATGCAATGCAAGAACTGGATGATTAGAAGTAAAACAATGGAATGGAATTGTTGGTGTAATTAATTATTAATTACACTTTGCATAAGTTTACTTAAGGTTTTATTTAATTCCTAAGTTATAGGATCTCATCTTTATCTTATCGAGCTATCTTGTTGCTCAAGATAAGATTAGGTTTAGGCATCTTTACTTTTATAAAGCAAATTATCTCTTGTAATTAATTGGTCTTTTTCGAATATATCAAATTGCATGTTTTTATGCAATCTCTGCTTTTTCTATTTTTCTCCTCTGTGGAAGGTATTTTCTGGTTTGCAATCAGATCTTGGTTTTCCAACATGGTATCAGAGCTTGGATTCAGCAAACCCCTTCTCGATTTATGAGGTTTTCTTCTTCAACAAGGGTTCTGCGGTGCCGAATCTGAATCTCCTTTGCTTATTTTGAAAATTTTGGAGGTGGGAATCTTTCGAAGCATTTTTGGTGTGATCAGACCTCTCCATTGATTCCAGAGCTTCCGAAATAGTCAAGATAGGCCTTTGTTTCGTCAATTTTGGCTTTCGTTTGTTAGATCTGTGAGGGTTTGAAGAAATAGATTTTTTGCTAGATCCAGGGGTGTTCAAATTTTCAGAGCATTTTGAGCGGACCTCACCGTTCGTGCAGGTGACCAAAAAACCTAAAGATGCATTTGTAAACTTCGCCTATATTTTAAAGTTGATTGATTTCACGAGTCAAATTTTGTGTCCGATGCGACCACAGCAAACTGATGCGCACGTGGATCCAAGGTAAAAAACAATTTCATCAAAAATAAAATTATTTATTTTTGCTGCATAAAAAGTGCAAGATTTTATTGTAGAAAAATTGTTTTTACAAAAGCACTAAAACATTTAAAAGTTTTGAAAGTTTTTTTTTGCTTTTAAAAAAAACAAAAAGTCAATAAGGAAGGGTACGTACTTGCACAGGGTACTGTGCAAGTACTGACCTGCATAGACCTGTGCAGGCGTACCTTCCCATGGGTACATTTTTTATGATTTTTTTATAAAAAAATCAATGTTTTTTTATATATTTTTTTTGTAAAAAAAATATAATTTGTATAGTTTTGCTTTTTTATGCAAAATAATGCATGTAATTGGAGGGTACCAACATCACTAAAATTGGTGGACTTCTAGATTTGGAGGTGTTTTTGCTAAATTTGGCGGAGATCACTTTTTGCTCTTCTCAGCTCCTCTCCGTTGGGCTTTTCAAATTTGCACCCAATATTCCAGAGGCCATATCTCGGCCATACGGTGGGCTTTTTGCATGGATTTTTTTTTGAAATGGGGTGGAATTTCGTGCTCTTCGCAGTGGTGTAGGTATTTTCCAGTTTTTGACTTCTAGTTTTTTCCATAATTCTTTTTTCTCAGTGCTATTGCTATTTAGTTATCGTTTTGGAGACTTTGACGAGCCATATCTTCTACATCCGGACACATTTTTGGGTGCCATTTTTTTTTAAACTACATATTTTTTTGTGTACTTCATCATGGTGCTACTAGTTTCCTCTTTTTCTGTAAGAGAATTTTATTTTCAGCATGTTGTCCTATTTGGACATTGTAGACATTATGGGCTCACATTGCATGTATTTCTCTTTTGTAAACGCACTGAGATAAAGTGCCTCAACATTGTATGTGTAGTATTTGGTTTCTTGCACATCACTTTATGCCATATTTTGTACTCGCACTGTATTATAAAGTGCCATGGGGGGTTGTGTAGTGCCTTTGCTTTGCCATCACATCTTTGTCCGGTGAGTGTCCTTCCACGACAACAGTGGATCCATATTATTCCAGCCTCATGTATGTGTGCTTTGTTTTGCACACCACTTTTTCAGTTGCAAGTGCTTTCTTGTGCACTTTTCAGATGCTCTTGGTTCCTCTTCTTGCACTACTTTCTGGCATTCAGTTTCAGTGCACCTGTCACGCCTCTCCCTTTTCAGCATTATGGGGGGGTTTCTACTATTGGTGTTAATGCTTCCTTGGTTTCGCCTTGGAAGGAATCTTCCATTCTGATTAGTGTTCTTCAGACTATTGGTACTTGTGCCATCTGTATCTTCGTTCTAGATGTTTTGCCTTTGTTTGCCATCTGATTCGAGTAGTGTAGTTGGGGGCACTCATGCAGATTGTTGTCTTCTTGATCCTGATCATCATATCTTCAGAGGAGGTTCTTCGGCACCGTAGCAGTCATCTTTTGACAGAGTTTGCAGCTTCTTCATGCTTCTGTGATGTTCTACATGTTCTTCTTTTTCAGGACATTTCCTTGATTTGGAGGCTTTTCAGTCCTTCAATCACCTTTGATCTCTTTTTGGAGTAGAGTTTTGTTCCCACGAGGTTTTCTCTATTTCTCCACTTTATAGAGATCTTCTGTTTGTACATGGGTACCTTACTTGGCCTTGTTTGCCGGGACCCATCTTTGCTTTCATGCATCTTTTTCTTAGTGTTTTTAGCTACTTCCTAAGTTCATCTTAAGGGGGGGTGTTAGAGTAATAAGTTGTTTTACTTAATTAATTTAATCATATTGGTTAGTGTAGAGTGAAGTCACTTATCACTTTAGTTACTTAAGCTAAACTTAGGCACATTAATAATTAATTATTTATTAATTATTAACTGTGCACACTAGGGTTTCCCTTTTAGGGTTTCTTGATCTCCTTTTATAAGGATTGATCTCATTGTAATTATTGATGGGAGAATATCTGTAGCTTTCATATCTTCTTGAAATTTTTCTCTCTTCTGTAACTTTTTCTTGTTGAAGTTAATTGCATACATTTGTTTGCAGATCTCTTGCGTGGAAGGTGTATTTGTTTGTGTTTGATCCTGTGGCTCATGGTTTTGGGTTTCCATCTTTCATGATTGGTGACAACTTGCATGAGTTTGTCTGGTTTCCTATTGTCTCCTTTTAGCTTCTTTCTTGCTTAGCTGGACACATCGTTGGTTTGTTTTGGTTCACACTTCACATTGGGATTTTATAGTTCTTGATCCGCATTGGTTCAGATATTTCTCATTTGAGGGCCATGGTTTTATGGTTAATGTTCCAGAATCTTGATGGTACTCTTCCTATGGGCAGTTTTAGTTTCAGTTTGGCATTGGCTTCGAGACACAACTTCCATATTTGTCACCATTATGGGTCCATTCATCCTTTCATCTACTGTTACTTATAGATTCCAGGGTTGTTCCAATATGTGAGTTTCCCGTGTTCCTTGGCATCGGGTCTGTTGTTGCATTTGTGATTCCGATTGGTATTTTGTAAACAGAAGTATCTTTCCTTGCTTGCCAAATTTGGGGTTCCAGTGTTGCTTCATGAGTTCTTCCGGTGATTCTTTCGCAGCCAGTTCTAATCTCTCATAGGGTTTCTCTCTTTGCATTTGTACATAGTACCTCATCAGAGACCTTATTGGACTCATATTTGCATAATAATCTACTTCTCCCTAAGTTGCACTTATGGGGGGGTGTTGGTGTAATTAATTATTAATTACACTTTGCATAAGTTTATTTAGGTTTATTTAATTCCTAAGTTATAGGATCTCATCTTTATCTTATCGAACTATCTTGTTGCTCAAGATAAGATTAGGTTTAGGCATCTTTGCTTTTATAAAACAAATTATCTCTTGTAATTAATTGGTCTTTTCAAATATATCAAATTGCATGTTTTTATGCAATCTCTGCTTTTTCTATTTTTCTCCTCTATGGAAGGTATTTTCTGGTTTGCAATCTGATGTTGGTTTTCTAATAGGAATAAAATGAGTAATCACCTCAATGAGGAAGTTTGTACATATAGCATGAATAGTTTGAGTCACTATAGGAGTGCCTAAATCAAGGTGGAAATAATGCTTCACCAAGTGGCAAAAAAAGAGTGTCACATATCTAACTAACTAACTAACTAACTAAATGACACATAGCCATCTCAGGTGGTTTAATAAATAAAGTAGGATAAAATAATTAAATAATAATTCTACTCTAGCAACCCCCTTTAAGTTAAACTTAGATGGGTATAAGGATGGATGGGTCCTGATAACTAGGGTTGATGAGGTACCCATGTATATATTTCTCATAAAGTGGAGTAAAGGAGAAAAACCTAGTGGGAAATAGAAAACATCTCCAAAATAGAAATGATGCAATGAAATAAAATGTACAAGTGAAGAAGATAGAAGGACCCATGATGAGCCCCTAAGGACTACTTCTATAAAAAAGTACAAGAAATTAACTGAGACTATGGAGGCCCCCATAAGACCATAGAACCTACAATGTTGAGTGATGCTCAAAAAAGAATGTAGAATGTGATCCTTCTATGTTGAACAATAATTCTTCCCGATGGAAGGGTATGAACTATTGATAGGTGCATGAAATCTTCCTCTCTGAGAAGAATATAAGTCTTTGAATGATGCACAAGATCCAAAGATAATGGTGAAATATTTGAAAGCTACTTAAATGCTCCATGTGAATGCTGGTGTATAACATAAAAAAAAGAAGTAGATGGGTTGACAACAACATTCATATGGTTGTCATCAAAGGTGTCTACCAACTCTATTAAATGGGATTCAATAAATAAGTCTAATATGCCATGTAATAAATCATCTCTATCAATTGTAGTGGAAACATAACTGTGAATATCTTACTTCCCTAAATCATGAGAAACCAATGTTGTAGGAACACTCAATACTAAACAAGAAAAATATGAATGAGATGTGATATCAATATAAAGTGAAGGAACAAATGAGGAGGATAAAACTCCAAGGTTCAAATAGAAAAATTGTATCTCCTTCTGCATGATTAAGGTATCATCATCATCTATACTTAAACCATCATCAAATTTGACAAAATTAATTGAAGAAAATGAATGTAAAATCTAGAATCATGACCATCATGAACCATAGAAATGATGTCTCTACTCCAAAAATATATAATGATCAAGGAATGTGGTGTGAACTCAATTATTTTTTCTATGCCACTATGTGTAATCTAATAAATGGAAAGGGGAATATTGGATAAGGAAGGTACATAAACTACATTATTGAATATTCCTTATCTAATTTCCCAAGAGCAGACACATAGGTTTTATTTTCCATCAATATTGGTGGGAATAAACAAGGCTCAATTGTAGAAAAAAAATTACTAATTATAACCATGTGGTGTGATGCCCTAGAATCAAGAAGCCACGTGTGTGATGTGTTTTTTTGCAAAAGCAAAGAATATCAATGTAACATTTTATTATCTTTATCTAAATATGTAGTTAATCTAGATTGAGATGAGAATGAACCAAGTGCTTCTCCTAGATTTAGGCAACTGAATGTGATGTTGTTGAAGAAGATGCCTCATTTCATCATTTTATTTTTTAAATCATTGGTGTTTTGCATGCCCTTGTTAGAGTAAGTACATGTGGGCCTCTCCTTATAATTTTTCTCTTTTGATGAGGGAGATGAACTAGATGGAGTCTTTGATTTTGGTCCCTTATATTGTACCTTGCTTTTTTCTTTCCCTTAGATTTGGAAGCCTTTTGGCTGATTGCAACAAGAGCTTGTAGTTTTGAAGGCTACATGGTACCCATTTGAATTAGTTTGTATTGATCCTTTGTGAGAGGAAAAATAAATTCTGAAAGAGATGGCCTAGTGTACCATGCACCAAAAGCATTCTTTTTTGCATGAAAAGTAGAAACAAACATTAAATATTTAGGACATAACTTTGATAAAACACTTCAAACCAATTGTTCATCCCTTTTTTCTATTCAACATTTCTTGATTTGAAACCTTATAAAATTCAATTTAATGAAGAAATCCTCAATTATGATAAAGTCTTGTAGATTAAGACTTATTAGTTCATTCTCCAGGTGATGTCCTCTCATTACATCTTTCTTTCCAATCATATTTTCTAATACTATCCATACATCATTAGGTGTTGTGGAAGAATTAATATGAAATAGAAGGTTGGGATAAATAAATGTACACAATGTTTCATATAACTCATCATTTCAATTATGCCATTTTTTCTTTTTAGCTTCTCCTATAGGTTCAAGTTCCAAACCCATAGTAATATGATGTAATCTTAGTTTCTTGATATTTATCTAAATTGATTGCTTCCATTCATATAAGTTATATTAAGTTAGGATTATGTTCATTTTGTAGAATAAAAAACAAGAGAACCCCCCTGAATTGACACTTTATATTTTTTTAATGCATATAAAAATTTCAATGGAACAAATTTCTCTACATGACACGGAATATCATTTCCAATGAGATAGGAAAATGATTATTCACTTTTACAATAATACTTGTTGTAACCTAATTCTCACTTAGAAACTAATTTTTTTTTCTTTTAAAAGAGAGGACAAAATATCTATTAAACAACATGACTTTTCAATCGTCTCAATGCCAAAGTCTCTGAAATGAAAAGATCTTTTTGTCAACTTTCACAATCAAATTTTCAATTTTCCATTTGAGAATTACGCCAAAAAAAAAAAACCTCCTTTGTATACAAGAACGTAATGGTTTACATAGATCATAAGCATAAATTTGATGATTTAGTGTTTGATTAGTAAAACACACAAATTGTTAGCTATATGGATAAAGCTATGAACAAAAAATATTTGTAAGAAATGTTACAAAATTAAACATTAAACAACTAGCAATAAATACTAACAATTAAGCATTAATCACTTAACAAACAATTGTATAGAGGCTTCCTTGAGGAAGAGATTGTCCGGGTCTTCAAAGACCACTGAGCAATGTGTTTGAGAAAAAATCAGTCAATGTGAAGATTAACCCAACTAATGGTGCATGCAGGCCACATGAGTGTGGTAAGCTAAAAAAGGCATGTAGGCTGGTAATAGAAACTTGAATCTTCCATGTTTTGAGTGAGACTCGCACAACATGCACAATGTATAGATGCTTTGTAATAGATAATCCATCGATGGTGCCTAGCAACAATCAAATCACACCTGGGAGGAGGAGGATCGATCTTTTGTCTATGGATTTCACCACTTATAGAGATCACACAAGCTCTTATAAGGCTTCATATGATGGCATACGACAAATTCATCACCAACAATTCATCGATGGAAAATTCACCGCCAACAATTCACCATGGGAAAATTCACCGTCATGACAAATTCATCATGGGAAAATTCACTGCCATGACAAATTCACCGTCAAGTAAAATTCACCGCCAACAATTCACCGAAGCAGAAAATTAACCACATTAATGTTTTTTAATATATATTTCAAAAAATTTAATTTTTTTTAAAATAATAATTTTCACCTGTGTTACAATACAATTTTATTTTTTAAATATTTTTTATGTTTATTTTGATATGAAAATTATGCACTAGTTTTCATAAAAAGTTAAAAAGAAAAATTAATTATTTACTTTAATTTCTACTTCAAATATTATTTTATTTTTCCATGTGTTTATTTATATATGCAATTTTTTATTTTTTCGTGTGTTCCTTTATTTTATACAATAAACATTAAAAAAATATTTTAAAAAATATATAGTATACAATATTGTATCATGAAACAATGGATTTTTATTTTATTTTATATATAAAATATTATATATACAATTTTTTATTTTTCCATGTGTTTCTTTGCATAAATATTAAAAATATATATTTTTACATGTGTTTATTTATATTAAATTAAAAAAAAAATTATTATCATAAAATTTTCCATGTGTTTATTTATGATATTAAAATTAAGTTAATCGATTTATTTTTTATTTTTATTATCATAAAATATATTGAAAAGTATTTTTATTTTTATTATCATAAATCAAATTCTCTAAAGTTAGTAGATTAATTTTTTATTATAATAATTCAAATTATTCTTTTGCAAAAAAAATCAAAGTTTTTGAAATATATATTAAAAAACATTAATGGCAGTTAATTTTCCACCTCGGTGAATTGCTGGCGGTGAATTTTACTTGGTGGTGAATTTGTCATGGCGGTGAATTTTCCCACAGTGAATTGTTGGCGATGAATTTTCCATCAATGAATTATTGACAATGAATTTTCCTAGAGCTTGATATGATAGGTCGAATGTTTATCTGGAAGGCCAAATTTCAAAGGAAAAGGAAACTATGATCTTCAAGTGGAAAGGATGAATAGTAACAATTGCAAAGGCCACCAAGTCACATATTTGAAGGGGTGAATGAAGGAAAATTTTGAATTTATACTTTGTCAATGAAAGTACACCTTCAATCTTCCTCTGTCCACATGTCGGGTACAAACTAGAATTAGCTACCAAAGTCGACGCTTTCCCATGCCAAGAAAGGAGCAGGTCAAGCAACTTTTTATAACTTGATTGAAAGGAAAACAATATGGAAAACTCTGCATGTCCAATATTCTCCAAATGTTGCAAATGTAGAGAATGGGAACTACAAGAACATTAATAAACTCGCATCAAAAGATCTCCAAACATACAGTTTCTTATGACACATAGAGATGAATGGAGATTGAATTCCAAGGGAAAGCCCACACGTGTAGAGATGAGAAGATAGACATGCAACCTCCACATACAAATCTACCAATGGAAACCTCTAATTGACTTGCAAATCAGCTTGGTGATGAACCAAACATGTACTATAAAGGGGCGATCAAAGAAATACCTGTCTTGCCCTGCCAACAAGAATACAGCCTACAACAATATATCATCATCAAATCACTTCACACAAGATCAATTCTTTCCTTTAAAGGTTGTTCTCTAGTCTTGTGGTGGGTGTTCCAGGTTGAATTTGGCTTGTAAATATAAAAGCCACCTACATAGAAAAAATCATAACCTAGATGGTGAGTGAATCACAAATCATGTCATTAATGGATTCACCACTTGAACAACATCCAATAACAGAGATCCACAACCTTTATAAACCAATGATGAAATTAACATGCTTAGTACACAAAGAAATAAAAAGTAGAAATAGACACACATCAACACATTTGCATGTACAATGATGTTAAAAAAAAAGCATAAACAATAAACTCGAACCATCAATCAAATGCAAAATGACTCAAATGTCTTGTTAGTGTTGTCAAGATCTTTGCTTGAATGCTAATATCAATGAGTCAAGCAAGTTGAGCAAGCACACACTCAATCTATGAGATTGAAAAAAAAATACAATTCAATAGTTAAATGACTAGAAGTAAAACAATGGAATGGAATAGAATGATATCCTCAATTAGGAATTTTGTACATATAGCATAACTGTTGGGTGGCAGGGGTGTAGCCACACAGTTTCATTGCTGTTACTGGATTGACAGAACAAAAAATAAACAAACACATAGAAAACGCATAGAGTATGCACAGTGACAGCAAGATAAAAGATAGAATTTAACTTTGCATATATTCCTTGCTTTCTTCAAAATACAAAAACTCAGAGGATATTCTCTGATTTACATGAATAAAATAAAACTAAACTAACTTGGGAAGATGTCCAATACAAATGGTACTACTCTCACACCGAAATACATAAACTACTACAATCATGTAGCTGCAGCTGACAATGCACTATGTCTGCTAAAAAATTCCTTCTGTGCTACTGTTGTCACTAGTTATATGTTGAATATTCTCTACCTCATCTACTGTTGTAGGGTCACCTTCCAATACAAAAATATTCTAACTCTAACTCCAACGAATACATTCTTTTTGTCTTTTTCTCAACTCATGAGAATGAGCACTTCTTTCAAATTTCAAAATCACCTAACTCTAGTTAATGCTACAGGCATACATTGGGATTTCAAGCTCAAAGATGAGTGCTCATTTTGAATTTCAAAATCACTAACCAAAAATAAATGTTGCAGGTCAAGTTGGTGTAGGAAGCTTACATGGGGTGCTAACTTGGGGATTAATTAAATATTCCAACACTCCCCCTTAATCTACAGGTTAGCTGTCACTCTATTGTTTATTTTCGGAGCTGATCTCTGAAGCTATCCATAATGCCAAGCCTATCTCTTAGGAATTCAAAACTATCCTTAGGCAATGCTTTGGTGAAGATGTCGGTGAGCTATTGCTCATATCTACAATACTGCAATTCAATCTCACCTTGTTCTACCAACTCCCTTATGAAGTGATAACGAATCTCAATGTGTTTGCTTCATCCATGGAAGACTGGATTCTTTGTCAGTGCTATGGAGGACACATTGTCACAATGAATGACTATGTTGTCAACTTGTTGTTGTTGTAAATCTGCAAGGATCCTCTTCAACCAAATAGCTTGACAAGCTACTACATTTTCTGCTATTTATTCTACTTTTGTTGTGCTAAGAGAGACAATCGACTGCTTCTTTGATGCCCATGAGATTACACCTGATCCCATGTTGAAGACATAGCCAGATGTGCTCTTCCTATCATCCACATTTCCTACCCAATCACTATCTATGAAACCATCCAACTTGAACTCATTAGATGATGCATACAAAATTCCATAACTAGTTGTTCCATAGAAATACCTCAAAATCCTCTTTCCTGCTTGCCAATGTGAGTCCTTAGGTTCCCCCATGAACCTAGATATCAAGCTTATTGCATACATTAAATTAGGCCTAGTTGATGCAAATATATCAAACTTCTAACCATGCTTTTGTAGAGGGTTGGGTTCACTTCTTTACTGCTGTCAGACTTGTACAGTTTCAAACTTGTTGCTGTTGGTGTTGCTATAGGTTTGTTGTTATTCATTTTGAACCTCCTTAAAATTTGTTTGGCATAGTTAGATTGTGAAATGAAAATTCCATGCATTGTTTGCTGAACTTCTATCCCAAGAAAATACTTCAACAAACCTAAATCAAATCATCGCTTGTTCGTTTTCATTCACCTCATGGAATCCAAGCAATTATGTTATCAAGCATTACTTTCAAAGGTAAAATCGAATCATCTACGCCACAAAGGCAACAAATAAAATCCTCACCTTCGGTGATTTGATCTTAGAGTGTGGGCTCCAGCTGTTGCTCTTACTTCAAATCATTGCTCCGAAAATAGAAATCTATTACTGGCAGCCATAAACTGGGGTGCTTATTTTCATTATAAAAGGCTTTGCCAGCCTATGCACTTTTCCTCTTGCCAGGGGCTTCGCGTAAGTCGTTTGCTCACTTTCCTTCCTCCTTGATGCTCGATTCCGGCTTTACATCCGGTTTAAACGCTTTCCACTTGATGTTATGTTTTCATTGCTATCATATACATATTTCCGTTATTTTGGTACGGTGCGCCTTAATATATCATAGATACCACATCTGCTGGTATGCCCAACAACAGATAAAACGTATGTTCGATTTTCGCAATGCAGCGGGTCTTATGGTCCTTTACTCAATCCTTACGTTTTATGTTGTCGGTCAACTCTCATGTTTGGCTTCTCTCTATAGCCTCCAATTCTTCATCCATGGCCTTACATCACTTCTCTTCTTTCATTGCTTCCTCAAAGTGTGTTGGATCACTATAGGAGAATAGTGCAAAATCCAAGTTCTTATCAAAATCAGCATGTTGTGTGCTATCATAGATCTCCCTCACACTCCTTATCTTACGTGGCATCAATGATGTGAGTGTAGGGTCTGAATTTTCTTTCGAGCTACTCCTACTCTTACCTATGGAGGTACTGTACTGCTGACTGTCAGAGCTACTGCTCTACTGAATTCTGGAGCTGCTAGTCTGCTATCTTTGTTCAATGCTGCTAGACTGTTGTCTTTGCTGAACAATGTTAGAGTTACTATTTTGCTGTAGATCACTAGAGCTGCTATTTTCCAATTCTCTACGGTGGTTTCTTGCTAAGCTATTTCTCTCTTGATCTCCCCCTATGTTGCTATCATTTACGGCTATTACATCATCAAAGTTTGGCGGTTAGATACCCGCTGGTGTCATCCGGATTCCATCCCCATGCTTCATTTCAATAAAATTAGCATCCTTGATTGAGTTACAGCCTTTTGGTGATGAAGTTAGTACAGTTTGTAGGCCTTTGACTCCCTCACTATAGCCTATGAGATGCCTTTCTCATTTTGATAAATTCGATTTTGCCTCTTCTCTTTGGCGCGATTAATGGCGTACTGACCAAATTATCATCGTCATATCGCGTATCTTGAATAGTCATATTCTTCATTTCTGCCATTCCATTTTCCTATGGGGTATACCTTGTTGTAAATTGTTTGTGAATGCCCTCATTCCTAAAAATTTTTTGGAATTCATTGGAGATGTATTCTCCCCCTTTATCAGTTCTAAGGGCTTTGATATAGTGACCACTCTCCTTCTTAATTGTTGCCTTAAACCATTTAAACTTCTCAAATGCTTCCGATTTATTTTTCACGAAATAGACCCAATTTTTTTTGCTGTAATCATCTATAAAAGTCATGAAATATGTATTTTCAGCTAAAGTGGGGGTTTTCATGGGTCCACATAAATCTGAGTGCACTAACTCTAGAGGTTCTCTTGCTCTCCTAGAATACCCGGATTGAAAAGGTTGCCTATGTTGTTTTCCTAAAATGCAAGCCTCACACTTGCCATCGGGTTCTATAATGGATGTAAACCCCTAACCATTCCTTTCCTAGACAATAAACTCAAACTTGAAAAGCTTAAGTTCCCATACCTTAAATGCCATAGTTTGGATGGGTCTTTGATAACTGTCTTGAATGCAGACTGTTGTTCGACCGCTGACTATTGTGAAACTGCTATTAGTGTCGGTGAACAATGTTGTTGATCGTCTACTATTCCTGTCACAAAAACTATTTGCATCCTGAGAGGAAACATTTTGTTTCTCGTCATTTGCACTGCAACAATCACTCTCTTGCTGCCTCCTCTATCAAATATCTTGCACTCTCCATTCTCCATCAAGATTTTGTAACTATTTTGGACCATTTGTCCAATGCTCAATAGGTTATGTTTCATGCTGGGGGCATAATAAACATCTTGAATTTGCTACTTCTCACCGTTCTTGGTTTGGATACTAAATACACCTCTTCCAATGATGGGAAACTTCTCATCATTTCCCATTTTGATCTTAGTTTTTATACTGCTATCAATGGAGGCAAAGAAATTTTTTTTGCCACTCACGTGGTTGATGCATCCGCTATCCAAGTACCATACTTCATCATTTTTGTGCTTAGCAAGGTTGCAAAAAATGAAAATATTTGACTGTTTGTCATTTTCAGCTTTGTTCTCATTTGCTACATTAGCATTTTGGCCTCCATGGTCACACTACTTCTTTCTACATTCACTAGCATAATGGCCATATTTGTGATAGTAATAACACTACACATTGCTTTTGTCACTCCTTTGATTTGAGTTGTTGTTCGTCCTCTGGTTCTGGTTTGTTAACAGTGAGCTGCTTGTCCCCTTTGGCTGTCAGAACCTCCTCTTCCAAAAATTTTTATGCCTTTGCCTCTTTGACCTCTTCCTCTATTGTTTCTTCCTCTTCCCTGACCTCTTACATTGGTCTGAGCTTTGAAGGCTTGCTCTAGGGAAGGACCAGATTTGTTCAACCACTACTCATGGGTTTGTAGTGAACCCATCAACTCGTCTATGGTCATTTGAGACAAGTCTTTTTCTTCTTCAATGGCAACTACTACATAATCAAACTTAGTAGGCAGACTTCTTAGGATTTTCTCAACAATCCTTTGCTCTTCCATTGTTTCTCCATTGACTCTTAGCTGATTTACCAAGGTGGAGACTTTA
Source organism: Sequoia sempervirens (assembly GCA_007258455.2). Classification (NCBI taxonomy): domain Eukaryota; kingdom Viridiplantae; phylum Streptophyta; class Pinopsida; order Cupressales; family Cupressaceae; genus Sequoia; species Sequoia sempervirens. Next base: position 17,365 of record VDFB02363552.1, read on the forward strand.
GTGTGGAAATCTAAAATAGACTCATCATCCTTCATTTGTAGAGTCTCAAAATTTCTTCTCAAGAGTTGTAACTTAGCTAATCTCACTTTTTCAGTCCCTTTATAACTATTTTGCAATATATCCCAAGCTTGTTTTGCATAGTTTAATGTTGCAATACGTGGGAAAATAGCCTCACTCAAGGCTGCCTCAATCAAACTGAGGCTTTTGCATCCTTCATTCGAGTCTTCTTCAATTGATTCTTTTGTGCATTTGAAAGGGCTACAAATGCATTTGGTTTTGTGATATCATTGAACCCATTAGTGACCAACTCCCATAGGACATTTGCAACTAAGATGGTTCTCATCATCTTAGCCCATATGTCATAATTCTTCCCATCAAAATGTGGTGGTTTTTTCCGACCTTTGCTCTCACCTCCTGCCATATTTCTCAAATTTGAGAAGATTAGACAATTCTTAGATAACCTAGGGCTTTACCCAGAATAAACAAATTGACTAACTGCTTGACTACCTAGAAAAATAGGGCTCTGATACCACTTGTTGGGTGGCAAGGGTGCAACCACATAGCTTCACTGTTGTTACTAGACTGACATAACAAAAAATAAACAAACACACAAAAAATGCACAGAGTATGCATAGCGATAACAAGATAAACAGACAAAATTTAACTTTGCATATATCCCTTTCTTTCTTCAAAATACAGACACTCAGAGGATATTCTTTGATTTACATGAACAAAATAAAAATAAACTAACTTGGACAGATGTCGAATACAAATGATGCTACTCTCACGCTGAAATACATAAACTGCTACAATCTTGTAGTTGCAGCTGACAATGCGCTGCGTCTGCTAAAACATTCCTTCTGTGTTGCTATTGTCATTAGTTCTATGTTGAATATTCTCTACTTCATCTGCTGTTACAGGGTCACCTTCCAATACAAAAATATTCTAACTCTAACTCCAATGAATACATTCTTTTTGTCTTTTTTTCAACTCATGAGAATGAGCGTTTCTTTCAAATTTCAAAATCACCTAACTCCAATTAATGTTGTAGGCATACATTGGGCTTTCAAGCTCAAAGATGAGCGCTCCTTTTGAATTTCAAAATCACCAACCAAAAATAAATGTTGTAGGTCAAGTTGTTGTAGGAAGATTACATGGGGTGCTGACTTGGGGATTAATTAAATATTCCAACAATAACTAGTTTGACAGGAGTGCTCAACTCAAAGTGGCAAGAATGTTCCACCACGTGACAAATAAGAATTGCCACATATCTAACACTCTAATTAAATGACACATAGACATCTAAGATGGCTTAATACATAAAGTAGAATAAAATAATAAAATAATAATTCTACTCTAACAATTCCCACCCATAACACCCACCCATATTTATACCAATAACACTAATATCATACCTTCTCTCATCATCCAATAATATTTTTTGAATGTCAATCCGATTGCTTTCCAAGGAGCGACTCCTTTCTAAAATGATAACTACAATGGTACCTAACATACTTATAACACAAATAAATTCAATCTAAACAAGAAAAAATATTTGTATGGGTTCATATACATATTTTTGTTTATACAATGTGATCTTTTGGAGGCACGTTGGAGGTTTTCATTGTGTATTAGAATTTTTTTCTTGTGGTTTCATGCTTCATCATTGCATGATTGGGCTAATGTCTTTATCTTATTAAGTGATTTCAGAGCATCCAGACACACTGGTTATCTGACTCATTTCTAGTTTCAATTTTATTTTGGTGTTTATAAATTTTGTTGTGACATTTAAAAACACTTGTTGATTTTATTTTTCCCAACTAGCATCTCTATCTATAAATCATTGACATTTTACTAGGAATTTGATGTTAAAATATTATATAAGTTGCAGCTAGGAATACAATGTAAATTCATTAAAATTTCTAGCACCCAAATTGAAGCGATTCATTTCAGCCCAACATGGACTAAGGTAGTTTGAAACACCTTCACCTCAAGCAAAAAAGTAAAAAAAAATGAAATGTCTTTGGCTGAGTGAGAAGTGGAAAGGCCAGGAAAAGTATTAGTACTGGAGGTGAGAGACTTGAGAGAGCCTAAAAAGAAAGTTAACAAAAAAATGTACAATAGTTTTTGAATGCACCAAAAAAAAGAAGAGAATGTGAATCGGTCCACAAGGCTAGAAATACTTGCTGGTAAAAAAAATTCTGTTTGGAAGCATGACTTGAGAGGGACGTTGGAGGAGTAACAGCAGCTGGAGGCTGAGAAACATAAAAGGGGAAGTAAAATAAAATTTTTGGCATATTTGTATTTGCACATGCGATTGTGAAAATTTGAATTGAAACTATCAAATAAAGTGGGACATATTAGCCAAAAGTTAGTATGCTTAAATTGTTGTTTGTGAATTGTTATTGAGTAAGATTTTTGTTGCTTTAGTTCTTGGTCTAATAAGACACAGATCTTTTGTTCTACATTAGACTTAATCATAATAATTATAGATGAATTTGTTATATATAAATTTGACACCATGCTATGGAAATAACCAAAGAATCAAACCTTGGATGACCATGAAGTTGAGAATGTAAATAAAAGAGAACAAATAAATTAACTTCATGAAAATAAGAAATTCAAACCCATAGGTGAAGATATATTATTTGTACCGATCTTGTTAGATCATGAAGCATCCATTCAAGGCATAAAAGTGAAGAATGTAGAAAAAGAAAGGTAATGAAAGAAAAAAATATCACGTAGTTAAGAAACCTAATCCTATAGTTGAAGGTATAGATGTATTCATCCTAGTCATAGATGGAGAAAATTAAAATAATAGAACAAAATTGGTGTATATATATATATATATATATATATATATATATATATATATATATATATATATATATATATATATATATATATATATATATATATATATATATAATGAGATAATAAACTGGCATGGTCATCATAACCTCTTTCTTATAAAATAAATCTTTTCCAAAATATGAGGGAAATATTATTTTCTTAAGTTAAAAAAGTAATTGTTGTCTCTCATCATTATTAATAGAAGTCAATATTATTTGTAAGAAATATATTTTTTGTTGCTAAACTAATGATTCACTTTAATTGCATTTGATGAGAAATGCAAGATAAAGAGAAACTAAACTAATATCATTGATTCAAGGACCAAGTTTGAATTTTGAGGAATTCTTTTCTAAATGAAGATAAAAATGTTGTTTTATTTATATTCAAAAGATTACAAGATATAGTAGAGATAATAAACAGAGATAATAAACAAAGAT
>VDFB02363553.1:0-23116 GCA_007258455.2 Sequoia sempervirens
TGGATCCCACAAATGTGATATGAAGTCATAGAGGATGTAATTTTTGGTCTAGTTGACCATATGTTGAGCAAGCCTAGAGACACCTTTGAGGAAAGATATGGAACATATCAAGATAATTCTATGGAGGTGCACATGGAGCAGAGGTAAAAATAGATAAAGAAAATTATTGAAAATATGATTTCACGAGTTGCAGAGGTGATGGGCCTATCAAAGGAATAAGTGGAGAAATCCAAAAGCATGACTGGCTCTCTAGGAGGTGCATCTAATAAGATTTGATAGAAAATCTACCCCCTCTCTTATTTCTCCCAAGTCCTTCGAGACTTTTCCCTTTGTCAATGGGACAAAGAGAAAGGAGTCAACCAATACTCTGACAAAACAACAAAGTGTGCCAATGAAAGAAAAGGCTCCTTCGGTGAAGTAACAAGGTGCCCCACAACAAAAAAGAGTAAAATATAAGGCTACAAGAGAAAAGAACCTAAGTGTTGATGAAGAATAAGAAGAGGTAGAAGAACAACCTCTCATAAGAAAAAAAATTTGGAGTCTCTCAAGCAGAGACAAGTACAAAAATATCAGGGTTGATATTGTGGACACTAATAGTGAAGTGGAGGTGGAGAGATAGAAAAAGGAGTTCAAAAGTTATGTGAGGGAAAAGAAATCCAAGTCTAGTAAAGGATAAAAGCTCTGGAAGCAAAGAAGAAGAAGGATAAGGCTTCCCCGGTAAGAACACATAGCCCCATAAAATTAGATGCATTATTTAATGGTATAGTTGAGCATGAAATGTTGGAACAAACTATTGCACTATATACCACTATGGATGATACTAATAAGTCTACAATAGAAGAAGAAATTGTTAGATATATTTTTACATTTGAGGTTAGAATGAAGGATATTGAATGAAAATTTCTTGAATATGCATTGTATGCAAGAAGATGAGAGGCAATAAATGAAGAGGCAAGATTGAGGGCATCTGCCCTAGAAGAGATTGGCTCTCCCCTTTCAGATGAGAATAAAGAAAGATTGGCTTAAGTGTATAACAAACAATTTAGGACCAAACAAAGGGTCACTACACTAATGAGTAGAGATAAAAATGATATTGAGAAGGTTGTTGATTTGGAAAAAGAGCTAGGTATGATACTGGACACTAAAGAGCAAATGAAATATGCTAAACAATTTTTTTCTTGAATTATCATAACACAAGCCAACACTACGCCAACTTGATTAGCATTAGCTCCAAATAGAAAACCAAACTTGAAATGAACTCACACCAAGAATGCACACTCAATCCCAATGAGGGATAGGTGTTGTCATATGGCGGAGGAGCTAAATGAAAAATACTTGAAAGAAACTTCTCAACGTCAAGAATGTGCACACAAGATCCCACTGAGGGCGAGGTGCTAACATATGACGGAGTGTTTAAATTGAAAGCTAGAAATTAACAGGCGGATAACCAGCCATGAAGAGCATTTCCACACTACCTCCAAACAGTGGGGGGAAAAGATTACAATTAAAACAATTCATCCGCTGCGGCGGGCATCCACAGAATTGTGGGGATTCACCACTATGAAAGTGGGTACAAGAGTGTTACAATCAAATTATCCACACTGGCGGTAAACCATCCAGGGGTACTTATGTGAGAAGAAGAAGAATTAATTGCAGCAATTAGAACTGGAACAGTACTACTGTTTACAGTCTTTACAAATAAGAAATAAGCTGCAAATTACATATGAATTACAATAGTCTTCAAACACATGAGTAATAGATGATCTCATACAATTATTTATCTCTCTAACTACTGATAATGAGTCAAAAATCAGAACTTCAAAGGTCTGATACAAAAAACAGTAAACTGGAAATGTCAATCAGCAACTATGAAATTCAATGAAAAGTTCATAACTCACTTAATTCACCTCCAAATCGAATGTCGTCTTTTGCTGTGTCTTCTTAGGAGGTAGGCGCCCAAAAACAGATCACAAACAGCACCAAAACTCAGCATATAATTCAAGCACGAATTCCAATGCTTTCAAGAATGGTACGACCCTCCTTGAGGGCGATTTTGTCATTAAAAATCAGCAACTCAAAATAAAAATCTGGAAACTTGTGGAAGGGGTCGCCCAAAGCATAGAAATCAGATTCTTGAATGCCCAGAACAAAATAAAAATTACTCACAAAGCTGTATACAAATTCGACTTTCAGCTGTGACTGTATCAGCAACTTCAAAACTGGAAATTTCATCAAAATCTTCAACTATTGAGCTCAATCTGCTAGTCTGATTTGAGAAGTAGCAAATGTCCAACTAGGTGTTGTATTTCAAACACGAAATTGGATTGGAACTAGGAGGTAAGCATCCCTCGAAGTATTAAACAAGTTGTCATTTCGACAGCATAACATTAGCAAAAAAATATTGGATAATCAGCTCTTCAAACAGCAGCAATATATAAGCTTTAGTTGGCAAATGAAGCAACAAGAACTCTTCAAATTCCAAGAAGTTGAATCACTTCAACTTCCAAAAGGGACGCCACCTTTTTGCCTTTTACTTTTTGAAATAATAAAATATCATTCAACTTCCCTTTTAGGCATCCATTTCATATTGCAACAATAAAGCATTTATTAAATAATTAAATGCTCACTTGACCCCTTTATGTCTCCTTCTTTAAAACAACTTGAAGTCATCAAGCCTAGGCATGGGGTACAACTTCAAGACATGAAAATTGACTAAGTCTGAAACTCAGTCCAAGGAGATAACCAAATACAATGCCCAAGCTGCAACTAATGAATTGCTAAAAATAGCAAACTGACAAATTCCAAGCTAAACCAAATTGAAGATGATGCTTCTGCCAAAAATGAACTTACTAAAAATAGTAAATGCCAAAAATAGTAAGTTAACTTCAAACCATCCAATACCAGGTAAATAGCTTGGTGCCAAAGTTGAATTCTTTTGCAAGATGAATCTGCTTAAGATAATGGAGCTTGCTAAAAAATGGCTGCTATAAATGGTAGTCTGCTGGCATCCTCTGAATGCCAAGTAGGTAGTATCTGAAGGAAACCCTAGTTTTCTACTTTAAGCTTAGCCTCTGGTTCTAGAAATAGGCTAAATCCAAAAGAAGAGTGTATGGCCAAAATGGGGACATTCTGAGAGCAAATGCATGATGATGTTTATATTATGGAAGTTAATATACCAGAAGATACATAGCAAGATGATGCACAACTTGAGCATGATGCAAAGAAGGAGAATGAGCAAGAAGATACCCCTCCAATAGTGGAGAATGTGGCTACAAAAGAAGGAAATGTTACTGGTAACACTCCTCTAGTAGGAGAAAACATTGCTAGAGAAGAAAATATTGAAGAGTTGCAGAAGGAGGATACTCAAACAGAACATAACTGGACCCTTGTCTGGAAACATAAAAGAATGTTGAAGAAGATGTTGTACAAGACAACCTGGAGATCAATAATGCACAAAATACAGAAAATATGCCTCCTTTGGATATTAATGCAAAATCAATTGATGATGAGAAGAAGGATGAGAAAGAGTCTAGAAATGTTGAGAATAATAATGAAAAAGAAGAACACAACATTGGTGATAAGGAAAATGTAGAAGAGAAGAAGGACGAAGGTAATGTGAAAATGGTTGGAGAATATTTTGGAAGCTCTAAAGATTCATTGAAAATTTTATTGGGCATGCAATTACAGTTCCAACTTGTTGTTTTTGCCCAGTTATTATAAATTCCAATGCAACATGGGCAAGTAGATATGGACAAGATGTCCCCAATGCTCAAGTTACAACTCGGTGATGCATTCCATGCCTCTGCTAGAAAGGAGATTTTTCACACATCAGAAGAGTGCAAAGTTGATAGACAAAGCAGTGAAGGTGTTAGAAGAGAGTATTCCTAGAGTAAGTATTGAAATTCTTTATCTAGTGTACAAAATTTGAAGCTTTTACTTGATTCTTTCAAAGAATATTATGTTGGTCTTGAAGAGAATTTGGAGAAGGAGATCAATAATAAGATGAATGATAAAAGGTTGTCAAACATCATAGATAAATGTGCCATTGCATATGGAAAACTATATAACAACCTTAAGGATGTGTAGACTTGTGTTAATGATGCCAAGGATCTATTTCAGTTTTGCTTAAAGTGACCTAGTGCCACTAAAAACATAAAGTGTAAGATGGACTCCATTGAGTCCCATATTGATAAGTCATTCGATGCCTATGACCCGACAAATGATACAGATGGATCCACAAGATCAACAATAAAAAATCTACATGAACAATACTTCTAGTTGTAGGAGCAAAAAGAAAATATTATAATACAGTTTGGACAACTCAAAGACCTAGTGAATGCAAATTTCACACCCATGTCCAGTGCTTTGAATAATGTGGAGAAAGCAATAAAGATGAATCTAGTACCTAGTACTCTGGATGAAGGAGAAGAACTCCTCATGGAGTTTGAGGCCATGAACTACATGTTGGGCTAGCCAAGAATCACTGGGAGGATGGCAAAAATCTCTAGTAGAAACACCTTGCAAAATTGCAGGTATCGTACACTTCTTCTATTTAATCTATGTATATTTCTTTTCTATTTATGCATTTTAGATTTTATTGTGTATATGTGAATGTTAAAGGATAGTATGCAAGTGAAAATTTAGATTAGTTTAGATGGATAGTACCATTAGGGTAGTTTCTTATATTTTTGAAGAACTTTGTTACTCTCAAGCATCTATGTATATAAAAGTGAGGGGGAGTATCTGAGTAAGTTAGGTAAAATCATGTATAAATGAATAATGTCAAAGGGGAGCATAGAACAAGAAATATGTGTGCACCCTTTTCCCTTGATGTCAAAGGGGGAGACTAATTTGGAGAGAAGATGGAGAAGAGTTGATGCATGTTGCCATTAATGACAAAGGGGAGGATTGTTGGAAGTTTGAGGAGATTGTCATTGATATGGTTGTTGCCAACATGAGCATGAGCTTATACAATGTTTTCATTGATGCCAACATTATGGTTTGATGTGAAGATTGATGTATAGTTGGTTGGTGAAGCTTAAGGGATTGAGATGATGGTAACCCAACATAAAGGTGCAGATATTTTTCTCTGGTGAAGAATAGATGGATTGATTATTTGGTCATGTCAAAACAAAGTTTTCAGTGTATAGAGCATCCTATTTTTGGTCCATATTGGTTTTCCTTGAGGTATTTTTGTTTGTGGTTCTAAGTAATTTTTGGTACATGTTGGAGGACCTTAAATACAAAGTTTCATGTCTTTATGTCCTTCGGTGTAAAATTTTTGGTTGACAATATATTGGGTTTTCCAATGACAGTGTTGCCAATGCAGAGTACCTGTTTGGATTGGTCCACATTCTATCGCGAAAGCATATCTAGTTATGTAGATTTGAGGGAGTGTTTACAAGTGTCAAAAGATTGTTTAGTCCAAGTGGCATGTGTTTTGGAGGTCCACATGTCATTTTATGGATAATCAGTTGGTATATTTTGGTGTTATCTCACCAGTAGTGCCAACCTAATATATTTGGGGTCATGCAGAGTTAAAGGATGTGTTGATCAGTTATGTGGGAGCTATTATAGGTCCATTTCGACCTATTTGGATGCATTACAAGTTTTAAATTAAGGCATGAAGTGTGTATGTTTGATCTTGAGCTGATAAGTTATTGTTTTGCATGATACATCTAATTAGGCTAACCTAATTGATGTTGTAGGTGTTTGTGAATGTAATGGGTATAAGTACAAGATAATTTTGGTATTGAAGAGTAATGATTAATTTTTGTGTGAAAATTCCTAAGAAGAGCATGTGAATGTGATGTGAATGTAGAGTAGAGCAGAGAGTTAGAGAAGAGTAATATGAAGTATGTTGATTCAATTCTTTGAGCCTTAGTGGAACTGTATTTCCTGCATATTATAGATGCACTTGTAGTAGTTCAAATCTTGACAGTAAGGCATCCCTCTCTTCTATTTCTCTTATTCTCTAGATAGTGATTCCACATAGCAGTGATCCTTTCTGTAATATATTATGACTGGTTATAATATGTTGTGAGATAATCCTCATGTTGGTTTTTTCCTTTTTAGGTTTTCCACATAAAAATCTAGTATTCATGTGTTATATGGTTTGATGGTTGCTTTCATGGTTTCTTTCCTTACTCAAAATTGAATATGATTCTTAAAATGAATGCTTAAATGGTTAATTGGTTCTAGAGAATATTGATTCACCCCCCTCTCTAACAATATTATGGTTGTTCATGGGTGAAAGCATCAAAGTTGAAGCTCACACCTTCACCTTGGAACTTATCAACATAACTCAATTTAAGTATTTCTAACTAAAAATCAATTTTGGTCAAACATATGATCTAGTAAGATTCATTATAGCTAAGTTAGATACTTCCACAACTTTTTCAACTAAAATTGTTGGCTAAAACTATATGGAGCACCACTTTGAGGCCAATTTAATTTTCAAAAAATAAAATGATTTGAAAATTTGAAGTTTCATTAACTCCCTACTAATGTAAATAAATGATTTCCTTTTTTTTTTAAAATATAAAAATATCCCTTTGTAGATTCATAAGTTTAGTTTTCAAAACAAATTTATTTTAATTAGGCTTTTACCTTTTATTTTATTTTATTTTTATTTCTTTATTAAAGAAGCATCATCAAAATATTAGGGTTGATTACCATAATTAAGGAAAAATATCAAAAAAATTAAAAAAAATATGATAACTAGATAAAATAATCTATTTCCAAGATGGTATAATATTTTTCCATTTTAGATAAATATTTAATATGAAAGTTGACATCCCATGGAAAACACAACTTATTTTGATTCTAATGACATTTTAATATTTATTTGAAAGAGAGATGATTTCAAACTCCGAAAATATATCCATGAATTCCAAAGTTTCAAGTTATAAATACACACAAAAAAATTACACCGAAAATAATAAAATTTACTTCACAAAAGTTTGACGTCTGCAACTCTCAAGATTTTAATGAATCAAATTATAGTATTAATTTATTAAAAAATAGTTTAAAATATGTATTTTTAATTTTTCAAAAAAATAAAAACATAAAATATACTAAAAAAAATATTTACTAGTTTACATAATTCCAAAATTCAAAACATATATGCCACTTCTTTTAGTGATTCAAGCTTAAATTTGGATCAAAAGATTAATGCTTCTTGCAAGTGACATACTTGTGCTTTTGCACCAACATTGCTCTAATGTACCACAAATTTCCAAGAGATCCTCCATCTTCACCTTACCAAGTTCATAAAATGTGTCATTAAACTTCTTGAGCTTCATATAAGATGTTTTGGTCATGATCTCTATGATAAAAAATTGAACTACAAAAAAAAAAAACCTCTCACTAAAACAAAAAAAATCAACACTCCAAAGGAGACATCCCTCTTTCTAGTCAAGCTAACCAGGATATGGTACCAAATGTTGATAAATTAGGTGAAAATATAGTAAATAAATTGATTTGTTGGATTAAGAAGATGGAATGGTGGGAGACAAGCGGGAACAGGAGCGACTAATCCAATTTGAAATTAGTTGAGGATGAAGATGGAGATTTAGATGTAGAGGATGGTGATGTCCTTTCTGTGGTTTCTATTGGGTTGTTGGCATCAAAAGAAGTCTTGGAGCATGGCTTGGAGCATATTTTAGTGGATTTTGGCACCCCTTTCTTTTGGATTTCTCCCCATTTCATAGGTTTTTGGTGTTTTATGGCTATTGGTGTCGTGTCTGCCAATTTTGGGGTCTTAACATTGGATGGAGGTTTGTATATTGTTGAACTTGAAGGCGAAGTTGATGAGGTTGTTGAGGAAAATGATTTTTGTCCTGCTGCTTTGTCTGTGCTTCTAGATTTGGAGTTGTTCATTTTGGCTATCTATGTTGGGGTCGACTATTTTGGTGTCTCCAACTTGGAGGCACTTGGTCAGAGCTCATTGGGAGCAATAGCTGATGGAATTTTTGTCTCCCCATAGTGTTGAAATGCATTGAATTTGGGGGTTTTGGCTCCCTGGAATTTTGTTGAGGATGTGGCTCTTTCTGATGGGGTTGTTGCCTAGATGAGTTGTTTTTTTTGCACTAAGCTCAAGCTTCTTTTCTTGGTTTTAAACCCTATTGGACTATGAAAATTTTGATGCTCGAGCTCCTTTACACCTTCATTTGTTGGAGGTTCTTGCTTGAGGGATTTAGTTTTGGCAACATTTTTTGTTGTGGTGGTATTGTGTGGAGTTGTGGGCTGCTTCTTCTAGGGAATATTTTATTTTGGCTCTCACTGGGACTATGGAAAGTCTTATGGAATGGGTGAGAGTGAAATTTTTTTCCTCTCAACTACTTTTGATAGTGGTCCAAAGGTTGGTTCAGTGGTCTCTGGACTATTTGGAGCAACTTGGTAGCTTCATATGCTTATGGTTTTTGAGAGTTGTTGTTCTGTTGAAGCTCTGCTTTGAGGAGGATTTTTTGGTGGCCTCTTGGCTAAGATTAGTGAAGGGAGCTTATGCTGCCCTCTCTATTGATTGTTGGACTGGTTCGTGGTTGTCTGCGAATGTAGTGTCTTTGGGCTCATGGTTGAGGCCATATTTTTATTACCTCAAGGGAGGTGGTTTTGTGTTGGTGGTTTGATGCTGCTTGGTTCCTATTCTTGGATTTGTTCTGCTGACACTTTATTCTAGAAGGGTTGGTTGGGGGTTGTCTTGAGAGCAATAATGAAAATATTACTTTTGTTGATGACCCAAGTTGTTTTAAGGTTAAAGGGTATTGTTGCTACCCTTTTGTTTGTTTTGTTTTCTCTCTTCCTAGTTATTCAAATTTTGACTCCTATTGAGGTGGATTTATTTCCTATAGAGGTGGAAATTGTGGATATCATTGAGAGTTTTGTTTGTTTACAACTGGTGCCCTTTCTAGATTCTCCTTTAGAGGTGGAGTGTTCTCTTATGGAGGTGGAGATTGATTTGGCTGGAGGGGATTGGTGTAGTTGTAAAGGGGATTTTATTGTTCCATGTTCTGCTCTGCCTTCTTACTCTCCTATTGAGGTGGAGAGTTTTGGCAAGCTGGATAGGTTGATTTCATGCTTGTACTACCTTTCTTTTGGTTTCATTCTCATCTCTCTTATTGACGTGGAGATTGAGAATGATGATGGGATTTTGGATCCACATATTATGCTTGCATTTGTAAGTCTTATCAAGCTTAAGGTCATCATTGTTTCTGTCTTAGACTCAGGGTTGTTTTTCCTAAGTATTTTTGTTGTGAGGTTATTGCCTTGGCTAGATGCAGATAGTTTGCAATGATCATATCCTCTATGTCTTCTGTAATTTGGCTATTGGTTGACTGTGTTGTATTTCTTAGCAACGTTCTTCATTATGATAGGGTTTTGAGTCCCTTTAAATCCTATTTTTTTCACTAATCAAAAATATTGATTTATATTTCTTATAAATTTATTATTAATTATACATGTGTTTAAATAGAAAAAATAGTGCAACTATAAAATATGCAAATTCACAAGAGAACTAATATACATGGGAAGACCATTTCAAGTAAACAATCCCACCACCAAAGAGAGTACAAGATTGTTTTAATATCAAATATTGATTATATTAATACAAATCCCCCTTTAGTGTAATGACATCTAACTGAATAACACCACAAGCTATAAAAATTACTAACTATTATCACTAGGCATTAATATATAGGAAAATACAATACAAGATACCACAAATGGTATTATAAATCAAGTGTTGAGACCATGGACCCACTCAAGGCACCCAAACTACCCATTTGAATATAAATGTAGCTCACATATGTGAGGGCATAAATTCTAACAACCCCCACACATATGAAACCTTTGGAAATAATGTGTAACTCCCATCTTGTAAGGGATCTATCATAACCCACCATAGTCATCATAATGGTAAAAGAATGCTCTTGTAGCCTATCACAACTACTATCACATTCTTTCATAGAATCTATTATAGTTCTCATAGATTCTTGTATAGTCTTACACATTGCCATTACCACCATAGATTCTCTTCCACTAAAGACAAGTGGTCAACAATGACTATTCCAGTGTACCCCTATTTAGCCTCTCCTCACAACACATTCCAATTCAGTAGGAGAATACTAATTAAATATTCATCCCTCTACCTCATGTGGGACATCCAAGTTACCCTCTCTATTATTTTTGAGATGTACACATCAAATTATCCAAACTAAAATAAATAAATAAAAATTATCATAGTATTAGGACTATAAGGTGAATATCACCTAGTCATAACACTTCTGTAACTTTTGCAATCTCTATTTGAGATCTTATATAAGTTTTCATATTTTTATTCTCACAACTTCTCTAGTAATATATATTTTAAGTTTATCTTTATATCAATGGTAGTTCTTTATTCCCTTCTAAAAATATATTTTCTTTTATTGATTTTATTTGTATGATTATATTTTTAATAGATTTCTTCTAGATTTTTGTTTCTTGTAGGTTCCTCTTATAAAATATAGCTCCTCTTTATAGCACTAAAGTTCTATTTCTATTTTCCTTTCCCTTCCTTTCTTTGAAAGAAATAAGTATCTCTGCAACTTCTTCAATTATTATTTGGAAAACTTCTTTATGTTGTCTTCCTATATTATTTTGGTACTATCATTTAGTTCCTCTTTAATGTCTTGAAAGAATCTTATTCTATTTGTAGAATAGGGTAAAATCAAGGTAAAAAGTATGAATCAATAGTATCAACCACCAAATACATAAAACTCAAACCCTAAAGACCCTAATCCAACAATGACACAAAAATAAACATAGAAACATAAAAAAATGAAGCAATATTACCATAATTCCTATGCCATGGTTGAATCACCTTCATTGTTCTTCTCCATTTTGCTTTATATGCTTGCTTTCCCTCAGATTTGAAGTATGCAAGAATAAGCCTAGTCATAGTGACAACAAAATATCAAAGATAGTGGTTGTAGTTAGGGTTGAAATGAAAGGAATAGGTCTCTTTTATACAAATCCAAATTTCAATGAAAGGTGAAGATTAAATGATGAAGATCAATGGATGAGATTGCTTTGAGAAGCAAGGAAATAGGGTTAGGAAAAAAAATAGGGTTTAGTTAAGGATAGACAATGGAGATTAAAAGGTAATAAAACCTTATCAAGGGTGAAAATTAATTGAGATAAGAGATAAGATTTGGCATAGAAAAAGAGGTGGCTGGAGTAAATTAAATAATTATAAAATTATTTAATTAGGAGGAAAATGAATAACCTAAATAATTAAACAATTATTTAATTATAGAAGAAGAGGAAAAGTTGAATTTTAATTAAATAACTATTTAATTCTAAAAGTGGAGGAAAATGATTAAATTACTAAATAATTAAAATAATTATTTAATATGGAGAAAAGGGTGGAAATAATTAAATAAATAAGATTTTATTTAATTATATTTGTAGAAGAAGAGGTTAATGAATAATTAAATAAAATAATATTTAACTATAGAATGAAAGTGAAAGTAAATAATTAAATAAATGAGAATTTATTTAATTATGAGAGAGGATTAATTAGTGATGCAACTAAATAAATATTAATTTATTTAATTAATCAAAGGAATATAGAAAAGGGGAATGAGTTAATTAAATAATTAAAATTATTTAATTAATAGAAGAATATGACTTTAGAAAATAATCAAATAATTAAAATTATTCAATTATGTGGGGAAGAAGGAAATCGATGGGAAAAATGGCATTCATGAGATTATGACATTTTTCTTGTTACATTTTTCCCTTGATGCAATGTGAAATCGCCTGAATGTTGTATCAAAAGAACAAAGATTCAACTTAGAATATACCCCGCTGTCAAAGAAGTGAAATTTAGTTCAATGGCTTTGGGGTGTCTTGCAGACGGGATAACCTATGCCCCTCAATTTTTTTTGCAAATTTTGAAAAAATTGAAAAATTATTTTGATAAGCAAATCTAATAGTGGATAAATGTTAGGATTGACGAAAAGAAATGTTAGTGAGAGGAAAATGTTAGCATAGAGTTAGATAATTGAAGAGGAATTGATATTTTGCTTGATAGTTGTTAGGCTTGCATGTTTATCATCATTGGGCATTAAATTATGGACAATGGACAATAAAAACCATGGTATGACATAGGCCAAAGTGTGTAATGTTACCATTTGCAAAAATAGACACTTGACATACAAGGAATGCCATGACGTATACTAGGAGCCAAGTTGCCCCAGTCTTTTTTCCAAGACAAACCACAAACAACAACAAAAAAGAAACAAGTCAAGATACATCATTGCTCCTCTAAATCCTTCTTGGGACATCCTTGAGGTGGTTAGTAACATGACCAAAGATAAATCAAATAAAAAGATAAGACCATCTAGACTAACAAAGTTAACATCCATTTAGATCATTTTTTAGTGATTGTTTGTTGATAGGATTGACGAGATTGATTGATTGGTTGATGCCTGGTTTTAGGACAGGAAGCATGTTGTATAAGACATCAAGTTTGGTTTTAGTCATTCAATTACCTTTATATAGGAAAATGATAGAGTTGATGATGATGTTTGGTTTCAAGGACACATCTTGTATAAGACAAATGATAGGATCGGGTCTAGTTTCAAGACATGAAGCAAGTCGTATAAGATTTCAAGTCTGGTTTTGACAATGCCATCTCTTGTATAAGACCATTGATTGGCTGGTAAGTATTGATTTGATGATTAGGCAATTGATCAGTTTGGATTGAAGACTAATTGGGTAGTTAGTCTATTGATTCGTGATTTGGTTGAGGCCTAGATATATGTTTGTGTCTAATCAAAGTATCGACTTTAGCAAGGGACAACTTATTATGATATGGACAGTGACAAAATCAACTAACCCGAAGGGACTGACCTAGTGCCTCAAGGGATCGTCGAAGATGGTCTTGCCTATGTAAAGCACAAAGACAACGTAGTTTGACTGACTTGAACGATAAAATTTTTATTGTAGATTGAATCATGATTGACTTGACTCAACAAACCCTAAAGGATTGACCTAGTGCCTCGGGGGCTCATCAAAGATGGCCTTGCCTATGTAACATGTGTAGAGACATTGTACTTCGATAGACCTGGACTAACATGACTTGACACTATTTTTGGTTTTTGAAGGTTATTTGGATGTTTTTGGATTTTGATGTTTTGATTTTTTTGGATTTTTGACATGTTTTGATTTTTTTGGATTTTTGACATGTTTTGACTTTTTTGAATTTTTGGAATTATGACCTCTGATATCAAGTCTAGGATCCCATGAAGACGTAAGTAAAGTACTTGCCCCCAATCAGGTATATGACCAATTATTAGGGATGAAATTGGATAAGCCTTATGGTGGATGGATATGGAATGCGAGAGACATGTTATGTCAATCATTCGCAGGCGATGGGAAGGAAAAAAAATTATTATGGATGAGGGTGAGAAATTAGATAGAATGATGGTAGAGGATGGAGAAAATACTAACTACACATGGCACCTGATTTTCAGGTGTTCACCATGGTACTTATCCAAAGCGCCACCGAAGTGGTTTTCACTATTAGATGGATTATTTCTCTTTACTATTTTCTCATTTTTTTGATATTTTTTGTGGTCACACAAGATGCCTGTTTGCTAGGATTTGATCAGGGTGACAATTTTTTAATTTTTTTGTATTTTTGAATTTTTGACCTGAGGCTACCTAGAAGCTAGGTGTAGAACTTATGAAGGTGCAGAAAATTGATAAGCCCCTGATCTGTATGATGTTGTTATGATATAGGGACCCAACCAATTAGGTGCATATCTGGATGACCATGTTGGATGAAAGGATATGATTTGCACAAAGGATGTGAATGATGGATACGAAGGATGATTGATGTGGTGGACAAATAGAGTTGGGATATTATTCTTAACATACACACTACATGGGTCGTCAGGCTTCACACAAAAAGGAGTTTGGGAAACCTATGAGCTATAGTACATGAAGGGGTCATCATCAAAGGTCCATCAAAAACATCGCCAAGGGGGATGGAGTGATATGATTGGTGTATGGATATGGGTGGATTTGGTAGAGTGTATGGATTGGGTGAAGATGATGAAGATGGAGACTTTGGATTCACAAGCTCACCTTTTGATATATTTCTTTGACAAATTCCCCTTGCTATTTTGGACAAAGAGGCGTAATCAGAGATCAACTTTTGCTCGCTTTCATTCTTTCCTTTTATTTTCATTTGACTTGTCCAATAGTGTTTGATTTTGAATAAAGGACTTTTCTTGATATTTCTTTGCATTCTTTCTTTTGATTTTGGATCTTCATTTGAAGAAGGTGCTTTCTCTTTTGATTCCTGAGTTATATCCTCATTATTTTCTTGAGGTGATACTTTTGGATCTATGTCTACGGGGTGGATGAACATGGATGAGATGGATGAGTTATATGAAATGATAGGAATATGTATTTCATAAAGAAGGTTGGCAATGCAGTCAGTGGATTCTTTGTGACTATCCTTTTCAACACTGTTAACATCAAAGGAGGCTTGCACATCCTTAATGAGTTGGTGAGAAGGCTCAATAGAGGCAGTGGTAGGAGAGGCATACCCTAACTCAAGATGGTTGAAATGGAAGGTTGATAGCTTAGAATATGGAGAGGGATGATCTTGGATGTCTTCAATAATATAGTGATAAAAAAGTGGATTATCATAAATATCATGATCAAACATGGGATTATCATGGACATTAAAGGATTGGGATGGATTGGACAAGGTGGGAACTAAATGATCTTTAGGATTGAAAAAGTTTTCTATCCCGAAATGGTCATCTATTTGCACACTCTTACACAGATTTGGAGCTGACTTAACATCGTCCTTAGGGGTTTGGATATTCTTAGCAATATTAATCTCTTCACTTGTAAACTTAGGTGATGCAGATAAGTTCGCAATATAAAATAAATCATTAATACGATACTCTCCAGGTCCTAGGTCTTGAATCTAGATATTGGAATCAAAAGATGGAATAGATGGAGTGGGTGATTTGACTAATGAAGATGGATCAATGTAGTTTTATGAGGCATATGATGAGCTTTCTCGATTGATGGGCACTTGTTGTTCAGGTGTCCCTCTCAAATTGCTACAATATTGAAAAGGATCAAGATCACTTGCTATTGTGATTTCGGTGCCATTGTGGGGAAATTTCAGGCATTGGTGGTATGTGGAGGGGACAACCTTCATGGCATGAATCCACGATCATCCAATGAGGATATTATATTGAAGCTACAAATCCAACACTTGGAATGTTGTCTCTAATATGGCAAGCCCAACTCGAATAGGAAATAAAATTACACCCTTTGAAGAGCATTCTACATTGTCATAAGCCTTTATGATAATCTTCTTTGATGTATCCACACAAGCCTTAGAGAATCATAGTGTCATGATCAAATTTAGGGTACAAATGTTCAATCATGATCCACCATCTACTAGGACTCGCCTAACTTTATGCTTGTTGACAAATACTTCAAGGTGTAAAGGGTTGTTATGGTTAGGCTTTTGCGACGAGAAGTCATGGTCAGAGAAGGTAATGTGGTGGGTGTTAGCCAAGTATCACACCATTTCTTGGAATTGATTGACATTAAGGTCTGTGGGTACAAAAGTTTCTTGTAAGGCTTTATCCAAGATAACTTTATGTTCAGGAGATATGCAAAGCAACTCAAGGATAGATATTTGTGTGGGTATTTTCCCCAAATGGTCTAAAATATTGTATCGGGCTTTTGACTGCTATTTAGGAGGAGCTCCTTATAGGATTACCTTAGTCCTTCAAGTTATGACTTCACACTTTGATTGGTTCTTGATGGTAATTGTAGCGACATTGTCATCCAAGGCTTGGATATTATGTATGGTATACTCATGTGAGTGACATAGGTGTAATTGGCTTGGTCATTGGTCTTGGTACTTGAACTAGAGGCTTTCCCCATCCCATGGTCATGCAAAGGATTCTTAAAGATAGTATGGTCATTATTGGAGGTTTCTTGAGGATTGTCTACTTCTATGAAACCATTTTCAATGAGGTCTTGAATTATGTTTTTAAGTTGACGACATGATGAGGTCTTGTGCCCTTTGATGTGATGATAGTAAAAAAAAGCATTGTCGTCCCCCCAAGATGGTTTAAAAGGTCCTAGATCATAATGCTTGGCCTCTAGAAGTTGTATTACATTGGATTGTAAAAGTTTCTTTAGGATGGATTCGATGGGTTACCCTAAGGGAGTGTATTTTCTTCTTGTTTGGTAATTTATTGGGGGTCCATGTCCTTGGTTGTATTGAATTGTATTCATTTTTTTATTAGGAGCATGTGGTGGGTTATTAGATACATTGGGTCCTTTAAGAGTGATTGAAGGGCCAAATTTTTTTATTGTCTTCACATCTACAACCCCATCGTTTGTAACATTCTTGTTTTGAGCCCAATATTTTCTTGTCATTAGAAGTGTTTTGAGAACTTTGCTTCTTGTTAAATATTTTGATTTCCCCTTTAGAAATAAGTGTTTTCTCAAGGGTAGTACCTTTCTCAACAAGGTTAGCAAATTCAATACAACAATGAATTTGTAGTTGGTATTTCAATTCTATTACTAAGTTTTTGACGAACATGTGTACCAACTATTTTTTAGGTATTCACAAGGGAACTTGCTAGCCATGCTTCTCCATATGTGGAATAAAGATATAAAGGATTCCCATTCTTCTTGTTTGGTGTGACACAATGTTGCTATGGTTATGTTATTTTCAATGTTGTAGGAAAAATGTGTCACAAACTTGTCAGCTAACTCATCCCATGTTCATATTCTCATGGGTAAATGGGAAAACCACTCAAGTGCTTGTCCTGCGAGACTTCTTGGAAATAGTCTCATTAAGTAGGTATGTTCAAATGCAATATCTATGCAAGCAGTATGGAACTCCCTCATGTGTTCTATTGGACTTCATTTTCCCCTGTATTTGTTGAAATTTTGGATAATGTAATTGTGAGGAAAGGGAGGCATATATATGCTTTTATCAAAGGGATATGGGCATAGTTATTGTACAAAGTAAGTTTTCTTTGTTCTTGATACTTGCATATCAACAACTTGTTGTTGTAGTGCATGCATTTGATATTCCATGAATTCCATGGAGGAAAATTATGTGTCTAAAGCATTAGCAATTGTATTGTGATATGGATGACCCATGTTTGAGGTAATGTTTTGCAATCCAGTATATAATGAAGATGGGTTTTGGTTTTGGACGTTAGGAGTGAAAATGGAATTTGGTTTATGTGTGGAGTGTGTGAGGGATTGGTATTGGGTTGATGTTACAATGGGTTTGAACTTGCTTGACCATGAGGGTTTTGATTGCCATGTTGTTGGGAGGACCCTAGATTGTTCTTTTGTGGAGTATTTCCCAAATTAAGACCTTGTTGAGATGTGTTGGTGTTTTGGTTTGTCGCCAAGTTTAAATTGACATCTTGTGTAACGTTTGACTTTGGAGGTTGTGAATTAGGAGCACTAATGTAAACCTTTTGCATCTTGGGTGGGTTGGTCTTTGATGTGTTTTGACCCATGGTGTTGGTAAATGTTGGTGTGGCTCAGGATGAAGATGTGCCAAAAAGATTGAAAGATGGAGTCCCCATAGTATGAGATGATGAGGAAAATGGATCAAATATGCTGCTAGGTGGTTGGGTACCTTGTGCTCCAAATATTGGTGTGGTGTTGACCATCATAGTGTTTTGAGTTGTTCCCCCTAATGGAAAAGTAGCATGTACTTGTGAAGTAGTAATGATGGAAGTGGATGCAATATGTCCTTGGTCTTGTGTGACACCATTTGTTTGTGATTTGGAAAGAATGTTGACATCAAAATTGGGAGGGAGTTTGGCTCCACTTTGCAAAAGTTTCATGAGAAATCATTATGGGTCTGCTGCTACTATCTCATCTACAAAGCATGCTACTCTAAGGTCTTAGGTAACCGCTTCAATTTCCTCTTCACTTAATCACCTTTGGACATCTTGTAATGTGAAGCTCTCAAAAGGATTTGGCAATGTAGATTGTGACTTGGGTACCTCATTTGAGGAAGAAGACCCAAAATTCATGTTACTAGTTGGATTAAAATAGGGATCTTCATTTGTGTAGTCCATCTCTCTTCTCTTCCTTTGTAACCTAGTTTGGACCATATAAGACTTGCAACCTAGTGAAGGATATGGAATCTAATAGTAGGTATGAAACTATGCTATGTTTTTGGGAATTTTTGAAATATAAGAATACCAAATGACACCACTATGACCAAAGTATATGGTGTGACTAAAGCTAAGATATGCAAGGATTCAAGTGGAAGCTATGACCAAAGATATGGGGTGATTGAAGCTATGTTATGAAACTAAGACTAGAGGATTGAAAATGGGATTATATATATGCACCTTTGGACTTAAGAAAAGGATACTAATCAAGATAAGATAGCTCAGGGTAATAAATCATATTTTCGAGACCTTAAAAGGACAAAGACTAAAAGGATGATGATGATTTGACAAAGTGAACCTTAAACTAGACTCATGAGTTTGAAGGCTCAACTTAAATGATGATGATTGATAGATAAAAGGACAAGGTCAAGGATAATCTAGACATGTAATAATGAATTGATCAAAGGTATGATAAGCTTCCTAGTCTAAAATTTGGAACGTGTATGCAACTAAGAATGACCTAAGGCTGATTAAGCAATGCAAGGATGACAATATGGCTTAAATAAGGAATGCAAGACAACCTAAGTGAACGAAATGAAATGGATGGAATGAACTGAGCAAGTCTATGATTTGAAGGTATGGTTACTATTAGGAATTGATAAAAAATAAGACTACATAGGATTTTCCCCAAAATTTTGACAACTAGCAATTACAGTTCACTATCTCACAGATGTAGCTCACTGTTTTTAACATATGCATTGCACTATCTTGAAAATGTAGTGTACTATCTATCAGATGTGGTGTATAATGTTTTGAACCTAGATTGAATGTTTTGAAATGATTTTACGTTTTGGGTAATTGTGAAATGTGATTGAAGACACAACAAACACTCTGAAAAATAATTTTTGGCTGTTGATTGTCCATATTTTATGTGAATAGTGTATGTTCCTAGGCCAAATTTAGCCCAATTTCCAAGGGTCTTATCACAAATCGAAAACACTTCAAGAACTTCAAACACTTCCTAATCCTAAGGTCAAGGCCAATGACAACAATCTTAGGCCCACAACTTGGAATCTCCTTTGAATCAAATGTAGGAACACCTAGATGGGTGTGTATACTCTTATCTTTGTGAGAGAGGATAGGTAGGGGCCTCGAAGGATGGAGGGATGACCCAACCACCCTCTCCCCAGAAAGCTATACGTAGCTTATGCTAAGCTGATGATTTTTGTCTCATCTCAAGGGAGCCATATGGTGAGTAACTTCAGGGCATGATGTGCATCCCTTGCACTGAGAATGACACCAACAACTCAATCAATAGGGTGGGATTCTAATGTAATGGCTTCTAGTCACTGCTCGGTGACTTAACGCCTTGCTAGCACCTAACACGATCTAGGAGGATCCAAAAACCTCAAAAAAATATCATAGTCTCATAATCTCTCAGAACCAACATCATTGGATAGAGCTCGCTGACACAATCCTAACGCAACTTGAACGGGCCCAAAAGGAGTCTGTATGCAGAAGTTATGTCCAGTCAAAGGTTTAGTCAAACAAGCAAATTAGGTGTCCAAAAAGGTGAAAAATTTATTGTCTCAAATCTAAGCAAAAATGACACCAAGTCATAGTGCTCATCGTGTTGATTCTAAACTATCTTCGCCTTCAAAACCAGCTCCATAAGGAGCAAAATAGAGCTAACTGTGTGCCTTTTGAATAAATTGATGATGCTCAACATGTGACATGTATGTGCTTGACCTAATGGTGACATGGAAATTGGCAGTGAAGTGGCAAAATCTCTGCCAAAAATTCATCGCATCTGCGTTTTTTTATTATTTTGAAAATAAAGTGTGGAGGCTTATTTTATCTCGCAAAAATCCATCAGATTTTGTGTTATCCCAACTGGATTTGGTGGGATCCAAATCTCCTAAAAAAAAAAAAAAAACTCATAAAAAAGAACAACAAAATAACCCTCCATTTTAAAGAAAAACAACTTAACAACTTAAAACCAAATAAGCGCGTGAATAGGTGTCAAGGGCGTAAACAAATCAAATTGTTTTTTTATGGGGAAGTTATTGTTTTTTTATAAACGGGTTAGTGTGTTTTTTTGTAAGGCTTATAATTATAAAAGCCAAAGGAGGGGGTTAATTTGTTATTTTATTTATTATGGAGGTTTTTAACCCCATATGCAAAATTATGTATAAAAGGGGGGTAGGAGTGTGATTTTTTCATTCAGATGTTTTGAGAGAAAATTTTATGCTCTTTTGAGGAATTTTTGGAGGAGAACTTTACAAGGTGATATTACACCAAGAATTGTAAAGAGTTGTGAGTGAGATTGTGAGGAGACTATTGTAAGCTTGGAGAATTGTAAGAAGGAATTTTTCAGGTGCTTGGAAATCTTAATAAAGCGGTCCAACATTGAGAAGCGGACCCGGAGACGTAGCTCAAATTGAGTGAACTTTGTTATCAAGAGTGATCTCTCTATTTCTTCTTTGTCTCATAATTCTTTCAATGTTTTAATTCTTTGAGTTTCTTAGCTTATGTCTCTGGAATATGGATAGAGTATAAGTGAACTTTATTTGTCATAATTTCAATGGTTAAGATACATAATCACACATTACTGTTGCAATCGGGAATTAAATCTATAATAGGATTAAGTTTTAGAAAACTTTAATGTCCTAGTTTATAGATCATAACAAGCCACCACAGCTTTGAACCAACCTACTGGGTAATTATAATTAAATACCTCTACATAAATGTGGGTAGCTTCCCCTTTTAGATTGGTACTGTCAGCAAGGTACTTGTCAGTTAGACCTTGGCTTTCTCATTAATCTTTTATATAGCAGCCCGAGGGAAAAATCACTTTGGGTTGTACCCCTTGGAGTGATCACTTCTCCAAAGGCAATCCCTTCTAAAAAGGTAACACAAAAGTGATACAAATAATACTTTTGATCTCCAAGATCATATGATAATGTGAGGAGAGAGCATACGCATGTATTTGATCACACAAGCAATGTTCATTAACCTTAACAATTGAAATGTGTAATGTGAAAATGAGAGTGTTGAAGAGTGCTTTTGATTCCCAAGATCATATGAAATGCGAGGGAAGAGCATACACACCTCCAAACAAAAACAAGATCGTCAAGCAATGCAAACACTTGTTCTTTTTAAACCCAAATTAAAAGTGTGATTTTGACAAGACACTTGTTCTTTTTAAATCCAAATCCAAATGTTCCTCCTTTAAAAAAAATCAAAGACATATAAGAACTTGCAAGAACATGGATTAGTAGTCTAGATAGCAATGTCTTCTCCCAGCAAATGCCATAGGTTGCAAACCAAATATTAGTACCACAAAAACCCTCTACCCTACCGAATGGAAAAGGTAGAAAATGAAAACTTCCATATTTAAACCCTTTTTACCAGAAACAAGCAATTGCATCACTTTGTGTTACAGATGCAACACACAGTTTCAGGAAAATGTGGTCAATCAAATTGTGATTGTGACAAATGAGTTGGCAACTGCGATGAACTGTCTAATCAGATGTGGCTCACTATTGTACAAATGTGTCGCACTACTTCACAGATGCGACACACAATCTAAAAGCTACAAAATCAACTAAATCTATATTTTTTTTTAAAATATCAAGATAGAAATAATGTAAGTAATCTATCAAGATGTTAGAATGAAAACCAGAAACCAAAAAAATGAGTGAAAACCATAAAAATAAAGACTTTTAACAATTTTCCCTAAAATAAACAAATGCGGCTCTTTATGCAACATATGCGGTGTGAAAATCTATGAATGTGTCATGTTGTACAACAAATGTGTCATTTTATACTACAATTATGTTGTATTGTCTTGTGAATATGTCATACTGTCACATGAATACGTCGTTCTACCTTTCAAATGCGTTTTAAACCTAAAAAACTCAAATTTCTCACAAATTTTTTCAAATCCAGTTAGTTCACATCAGGTTCACCAATGTATAATAGGGTAAAATCAAGGTAAAAGGCATGAATCAATAGTATCAACCACCAAATACATAAAACTCAAACACTAAATACCCTAATCCAATAGTGAAGCACAACTGAACATAAAAACATAAAATAATGAAGCAATATTACCATAATTCCTATGCCATGGTTGAATCACCTTCATTGCTCTTCTCCATTTTGCTTTATATGCTTGCTTGCCCTCAGATTTGAAGTATGCAAGAATATGCCTAGTGATAGTGACAAAAAATTATCAAAGACAATGGTTGTAGTTAGGGTTGAAATGAAAGTAATAGGTCTCTTTTATAGAAAACCAAATTTAAATGAAGGGCCAAGATTAAATGATGAAGATCAATGGATGAGATTGCTTTGAGAAGCAAGGAAATAGGGTTAGGAAAAAAATAGGGTTTAGTTAAGGATGGACAATGGAGATTAAAAGGTAATAAAACATTATCAAGGGTGGAAATTAATTCAGAAAAGAGATAAGATTTGGCACCAAAAAAAGAGGTGGCTGGAGTAAATTAAATAATTATAAAATTATTTAATTTAGGAGGGAAAATGAACAACTAAATAATTAAAACAATTACTTAATTATAGAAGAAGAGGGAAAGTTGACTTTAAATTAAATAACTATTTAATTTAAAAGTGGAGGAAAAAGACAAATTAGTAAATAATTAAAACAATTATTTAATAATGGAGAAAAAAGTGGGAAATAATTAAATAAATAAGATTTATTTAATTATATTATAGAAGAAGAGGCTAATGAATAATTAAATAATTAAAATAATTATTTGACTATAGAATGAAAGTGAAAGTAAATAATTAAATAAATGAGAATTTATTTAATTATAGAGAGAAAGGATTAATTAGTGATGTAATTAAATAAATATTAATTTATTTAATTAATTAAAGGGAGAATAGAAAAGGGGGAATGAATTAATTAA
>VDFB02363554.1:0-11634 GCA_007258455.2 Sequoia sempervirens
CAATTTAATTCATAATTTATCATATTTTAATTACATACCATATTCTGAGGTTGTGCACTAGGCTCTTCTCCAGGACCTGTCTATACATGCTGAACTACAGGATGTGTCTCATGCTATAAAAGAAAAAGAATATGTGGAAATATCATATTAATATGTATATATTCAATTTAAAATTTATAATTCACTTTAAATATAATAAAAAAATTAAATTACCATTTGATCTGAAACCTACTCTACATGTCCTCCTGGTGGTGTAACTGTGTCTGGGTCAGGGCTGAAATTTGCACTAACATAGTCCTACAAGATCAAAATTAAAGCATGTACAATTCAATTAGGTTAATATATACATATATATTCAAGTTTGCACATTTTGTGTAGAAAGTTTTGTAAACAACCTGAAATGGAGTGGCCTCACGAGTAACTGCAACATCGAATGTTTGCCCAATGCCCATTCTTATTGTGGTATCAACCTAGACATACATGTACATAGACATTTAACGCTTATAATATTTACAAGTGTACATGCATGCGTTCATATATCTAGTGAATTCAAAACTCATAAAATTGTAACTATACTAATGTAAACTTTAAACAAATTTACAATATGAATGTACCTACCCATGATCTATGTCGCTCGATAGTGGAGGAGTGCTTGACAATCCCTCAGGAGGAATCGACGTGGATGCCGATTGACTCACCTAAACCAGCATGAATATTTGAAACATATATGTGATTCAATTATAAATTTAAAACTCAAGTTAAATAATTTATGATTTCATATATAATTTTGTTAATCAAAATACCCATAAAGGGTTGCCAAGTATGACGGTGTTGATATATGTATAAGTGGTATAGATGGTGCCCTTGCATCGAAAGTGTCATCTATACACCAAAAAAATTGATTGTTAAAATGTATTGCAAACTTTTCTTTGATATATACAACCATAAAAAATATTATAAAATGAGTTCGTACATCTAGATGCATATTTATACCTGTGTCGTAGTGTCCTCGGGGTGATGTTCTACTACGAGGAACTCTACAAATGAACTGATGCGACCAGATGAACCACCAAAATCTCCCCGTCCACCTGAACTAGGTGTAGCCTAATCAGGTCCATACTTTATGATGACAGCTAGTGCATATATGGGATGGGTCTGACACTCCTAGAGCAGTACCGGACCATCTCCATAAAAAAATCCTTCATCATCATTTTCTCTATGCTCCCCACCCACTATCATAGAAGCATGTTGATCAAGGTCTATTGCTAGTGTACTAAGAGAACCTAATGTCGAGACAGAGCTTGATGATGTATAGGTTACAGAATGGGAGGACCGGGAGCAACAACAAGGGGTTTCCAATGCACAGGGTGTTGACAATCAACCCTTGCCCCTCACCTCTATTGTGGCATGCTGCCACCAACACCCTGAAATGATCTAAAATCAAAATAATTGGGCTTTTGCCCCAAAACAAACTCTACATACAGTTTTCTCAAAAAATACAATGGGAACTCCCAATTAGCATGTGGGGGACTATCAAAAACCATATACCATCGATCCAAAAAATGTGCAATCATGCTGGCGGATGTATGCACCACCTATCAGATATTCTAGATTTGTTGGGTGGAATTAGGTGTCGAGTAAGCGGAGTCAAGAAAGTAGAGGGGCTAGGTGGCTTCGTTATTTTTAAGGTCCTAATATTTTTTTTGTAAAACTTGTTGTGGTTGGACGTGGGAGTTAGTGGATTGAATTATATGGAATCAACAACATTTTGCATTGCGTCTAAAACGTCTCACATGTGGAGGAATCAATGCTTGACTCTGCATAGCATTGGTTTGATTTTGTAAGGATGCAACTTGATCATTTATTCGTGCTCTCAAGCAAGCCTCATCAGATGCGATAGGTGTTGGATGTGGCATATTAGGTGGAGGTGGAGGGGGAGGGGGAGGTCGAGGTCGAGGTCGAGGTGGAGGGGGGGAGGGAGGTGGATCTGGTTGTGGCTGAGGTGGTGGATTGATGATATCATCAATGTTAAAATCATCCATGACATGCTGATATAATGTGCACGTTAAATGGCACAAAATAGTCCATGTGCATACAAGAAATTAGATCCTTATATTTAATTGGAAATAGGATGAGCAACATATATACTAAGCTCATATATTTAATTGAAATGCACATATATATACATTGATTGTTCAGCTCAAGAGCATGTCCATACAAAATTAAAAATTAAATGTATGTACATGTACATTTAAAATAAAAAATATGATGCATAATTTGCATGCGTACAAATCATTAAACTAAACTATACATACATACATATACAAATTTCAAAATTTAAGAACTATTATGCAAATTTTTAATACATGCACATACATACTAAACAATAAACTTGAAACATTCACAAAATCTAATTTTATGTCTAACACACACACACACATATATATTACAAATTTTCAGCAGGAGAAATCATGATCTAGTAGATAGTCATAAAATATATACTATTATATACTATTCATTATAAGTTCATAAATTCCACCAAATTCACAAATCCATGTCACTAAAAATATCCATATAGAACCAAAATCATAAATTCATGTCACTAAAAATATCCATTTGGAACCAAATTTATAAATTCATCACACAAAATATCCATCGTTCACCAAATTTATAAATTCATAACTATAAAAGATCATTGTTTTAATTTATAAACTATTATGGCTCTCTACTGCATAGATATTCATTTCTTTGTGTTTTCCTTTTCAAAATTAGGAGTTCTCCTCTCCTCTAGCCATTGTCGATGCTCATCTATGATCCCATCCATAGCCCTGACAATATCAACAAGGGTTTGCATCCTAGATGCAAACATCCTCACAGGAGGTGTGACACATTCTTCATTTTGAATAATGTTGATTTGATCTTGGATGGTTCTAGCGAAGCATTGATTTGTGCTTACCAAACGAGCCTGTTCATTGATTTCAGGTGGTGGAGGTGGGGGGTTACGAGGTGGAGTGGGCGGAGGTGGAGGTGAAGGTGTTGGAGATGGATGGTGTGGAGGTGGATTGCGAATATTATTGAATGGATCCATGTGATCTTTAAGATATGAGTGAACCTGCATTAGATTTGTAATTTCAAGATGTAAGATGCATGTTTAGGAAATACCTTTAAAACATTCAATATAAATGGCCTTAAATAATTGAATACAAATGATAAAATTATATGTAAGCCTCATTTATATGTCTAAGGCACATGTTATTTGAATGAAAATACAATTAACTATTGATATTGTATAATCTTGCAGGATCTTATTATTGTTAAATTTGGTTGGGCCTTGGGTAACTTTGATCACCAAATTTTAAGAACTTCTTTGATCCCCTTAAGAAATGTCATATTGGAACCCCTTAAGAAAATCAAATTATGATTTAGGGTGACAATATGGCTTAAGGGGATTTACGTCTAGTGAGGTCCTAGGAGAAAATGGCATGACTCAAATGAATAAAATTTGGTGAAGTTGCCCAAGGCAACCAAATTTCATTAAGAGCCTTTAAAGAAAAAATTATGGCTTTAGGGTTTAGGGTTTAGACTTTAGAGTTTAGGGTTTAGGGTAATAGGATAGCTTAAGGGGATCTACATGCAGCAAGATCCTAGGAAACAATTACATGGCATAAGGTAATGAAATTTGGTGGAGTTGCCTAAGGCAACCAAATTTCATTAAGAGCATAAGAAAAAATGATGGCTTTAGGGTTTACGGTTTAGACTTTAGAGTTTAGGTTTTAGGGATTTAGGATAACTTAAGGGGATATATGTAGTAAGATCTTAGGAAAAAATTACATGGCATAAGGGAATGAAATTTGGTGGTGTTGCTTAAGGTAACCAAATTTCATTAAGAGCCTAAGAAAAAATGATGGCTTTAGGGTTTAGGGTTTAGACTTTAGAGTTCAGGGTTTAGGGTAATAGGATAACTTAAGGGGATGTACATGTAGTAAGATACTAGGACAAAATTACATGGCATAAGGGAATGAAATATGGTGGATTTTCCTAAGACAACCAAATTTCACTTTATGGTGTTGGGTAGGACAAAATGAATGGTTTAGTGTTTAGGGTTTAGATTTTAGAGTTCAGAGTTTAGGGTTTACAAAACTTAGGGTAAAGTTTTAGTGCCCCTTGAAATATTTAATGAACTTGCAAGTTAGTGAAGAACATTTTTCTTGTGCAGAATAGTTGATTGAGATCTACTCTTGTTTCAAGTACGACAACCCTGAATCATGAAATCTCATTCATATTATAATCTTGCACGATCTTATTATTGTTAAATTTGGTTGCCTTGGGAAACTTCACCAAATTTTAAGAACTTCTTTGATCCCTTTAAGAAATTTGTCATATTGGGGCCCCTTAAGAAATTGATTTATGATTTAAGGTGATAGGATGGCTTAAGGGGATCTAGATGTCTAGTGAGGTCCAAATTTAGTCATACTATAGCCTCGTTGGTTCCATCTAGCTCTGGGTCAAAGTGTTTACCCCTCTAATAAAAAAAAGTTATCATGATGTTAAAAAAGAATCAATCTATACATATCACAAAAATAACAATAATCTTAAATGTAACCCATACTCTAACAATAATAGAATGCTAAATGATCCCCACCCCTAACCATATCCTAATTGGATTGCAAACCTAATTGAAACTTAATTAAATTATAACCTTTACTAGGTAATCTTAAATGTATTCCTATATTATATTATATTTAAATTAATTTATATTTGTATTATAATTATATTAATATTTATTATATATTCCTAATTATAACCTAACTATTTACTACAAACCTAATTGAATCTTAAGCCTAATCGTCATTAAAACCCCAAGTAAATTGTAACATTACCTATCCTTAATTGCAATCTTATATTATATTTTATGATATTAAATATTTATATTATTTAATATATTATATTAAATATAATATATTAAATAATATAAATATTTAATTATATTTCTTTTATATGAATCATCCTCCTAGATCTCTAAATTGTAATAATAGCATGTAGTTCCTCCAAACTATCATCATGTACCTCCTCCCTTTCCCATGTAATAGGTGTACCTTATAGGTGTTAAATGGTTCCATATTGGTCTCCTTATTGATGCATTTCTATCCTTCCACATAAATCTATATAGTATCAAAATATAGGTAATTTTATGGTTATTGAATCTCTCTTAATTGCTAAAGAATCCATTATGATTGAGGATGGGTGGATTATTATCGAGGATCACATCTTAAAAATCCTATAGAGGTCATGTGGTATGTTTTTCTTAATACATATATTCCCATACAAACCTCTTTCCATGTATTATCAACTCTCCTATATAATAGACACCTTTCTAGATTTAAATTTCATATGATATATATGTACCCAAGTGTTTCCAATTGGAATTGCTATAATTATACTTTTATGGCATTCTAGATATTCAAAATAGTTTTCATAAATCTACCAAATAGACCCATTCTTGACATTGAACCTACATAATTTTAGGTAGGTCCAATGAAAGATTAGGGTCTAGAGTTCATAAATTTCAAATGCTTTAGTGTTATGGGTTTAGATTTTATAGTTTAGGGTCTAGGGTTTAGCAAACTTAGGGTGAAGTTTGGTTGGCCCTTGGCATAATTTAGAGTTGCAAGTTAGTGTCAATTGGAATCGATTGTACGTGTTTAGATTTACGAATTTGCTAACTAAATTTGCAAACAAACATCAAGATAAACTTTATGAATTTTAACTATTCTTTAACATATTGATTTCTAATCTAATTATAATTTAACATTCAAACTAAAGTTTAATATATATTGTTTTTTCCATACAAAGCAAATAAAATTTAAAACATTTAAGCAATGCAAATGAATTTTTTTGAGCTCAAAATTACCTAGTTTTCAAAATCAAAATGATTTGTTCGATTCTAATTTAGGGTTTTAAAAATTTCTTTGTTCCAATTCAATTTAGGGTTTCAATTTTAAACAATTAGGGTTTTTAATGCAATTTTTTCGTTTCAATTCAAACTAGTGTTTTCAAATTCAATTCTTTTCGTTTGATTTGAATTCAGGGTTTCAAAAAGCTTGATTTGGATTTAATAAATGCAATGTTTTATTTATTTAAATTTCTCACGGTTTTGGAAATGCAAATTTTTTTGTTTGTTTCAATTAGGGTTTTCAAATTCAATTTTTTTGGGTTTAATCGAACAATTTAGGTTTCAAAAGTTAAATTTTGTTTCTAAAACACAATTCAAGGTTCATTTTTTCATTTTTATTAAAAAACCTTCAGGTTTCATTGCATTTTTTTGTCTATTTTTATAGTTATTCATCTCTATAATAACAATTTAAAAAAATACTTAAAACGTGAAATAAATTAAAAAAAAATGCTAAATTCATTTATTTTCTTCAAAATTTCAATTCAAAATAAAAAAATGCAAAAAAATGGCGTGTAGGGGCGTACCTGTAGCTGATTGTGGGGGTCGTTGTTGCCAATACTCGGGGTCTCGTCCGCTATGTAGTGAATGAAATGTGTTTTTTTTTAAATAAATAGCAATACAAAACAAGATCCCGATTTCTACAAAATGGGATCCCGATTTATATAAATCAGGATCCCATTTTAAATCCGGGATCATAATGCCTTCCATCGATTGAGAATCCAATGGGAAATGGGATCCCAATTTTTAAAAAGCGAGATCCCGTTCCGTCTCAAGCCCGGGATCCCGAACCATAACGGGATCCTGATTTTTAAAAATCGGGATCCCGTTTATTAAATTCGGGATCCTGTTTCCTCAATGCTGATTTCATTTTTTTGGTTAAGGCAAAACTACATGTTTACGTGCACTCAACTTTTACACTTACCCATAAGAAGTAGAGATTCAGAATTTAATATTGACATCAAATAACAAAATTGGTGAGAGGTCAGGGATTGGCTAAGTTAATGGCTAAAGTGAACTTGGCTGAAAATTAGATAAATCTAGAAGATCATACACCTGTGATATGGAGTGTTATGATTGGTATAAAAATGTTACTTATTACTTGCACAAAATGCATTTCCCAAAAGGATTGAAAAAAAATGAGAAAAGAACTTAAGTTACATGACATTAAATATGTGATCATAAAAGGTGAGTTATGGTGGAAGAATCAAATCACCACTTCCAAGTGAAGCTTATAATTTTGTGGAAGCTTTACCTATCACACAAATTCAAGTGACTGTTGTTCAACGTACTATGATAGCCTAACCGTCACTAGTTCCTTGGGCCAATGGCTTTGGCCCTTTAAATTTGGCAGCCCCTTTACATGAACTTCCTCGTGTTTCACACAAGAACATCCCAAAATTATATAGTGATTTCAAACAACACTCTAATGAACATATTGATGCTTTTTATATTGTATGTGGTGTTCTTGGTGTTGAACATAAGGACATTTCTGTAAGGTTATTCATTGAGACCTTACAAGGAGTAGCAAAAAAATAGTTTTATACTTTTGCTTCTGGTACTATTACAAATTGGACTACAATCCATACCAAATTTGAAGAATGTTTCAAGCCTATAGAAGATGAACATGCCTTGTTAGCACAACTTACAACTATGAGGAAACAAGCACACAAATGCATGCATTAGTTTCTAGAAAAAATTAATAAGTTGGTAACTATTGAAATACACAAGACAACTGAGAGGGGGGGTGAATCAGTTGAATCTAATCACATTCGCCATAGATCTTAAATAATTACACATTCACTTTAATCTATTATTAAGAATAAGCATGAAGCACTCAATAACATAAAGAGAAAAAAAGAAACACCAGATTTATGTCGAAAATCCTATAAGGGAAAAACTATGGTGAGGATTAACTCACAATATAATAGTAATTGCAAAACCGGATACAAGAGGCTCACTGCCAAAGTGCTCACTACCCAAAATAGGACTCACTATCCAAATGGGAGGCTCACTACCTATAGATACATAAACATATAAAGAAGAATGTTACATAGAGAACATTATCTCAATGCAACAGAAGATCCACTACAACAACTTCAACACATTCATAGCCTTGATGAAAGAATTGAAGAAACCATCGACTCACTTCCTTTAGGAGTCTAAAACATTGAATTTCTTGCTGCCTCATATCACTTTTGCAAAATCTTTCGCATCTATCTCACTTCGCATAGTTGTTTCATCCAATCCATAACATCTTGACTTGTATCTATACCATCTTCAATCTTAAAAACTTTCTCCAAGGTTGGCTACACACTCTTTATTTTACAAATTCAAATTAGGTTGGAGACTCAACATTCCCATGGTGGATAAGAATGAGAGTGGACCAGATTAATACTTAGCCAAGACCCAAAATAATATCTTGGATCAATCACATGCTTCCTTAATTGATAATTATCCTTCGCATAATGTGTAGACACCAGGTCAGCCAAACCTAATGAAAACACCAATGAAATTTGCGCATTTACAACAAGAAGATAACATGCAGACCACATAACATGCTTCACCATACACTGGAAAACATCTTAGATACCTTTAGATTCATCCACAAGACTTGAGAAAAACTAGTGGAGGATTGTAGAGTAGAAACATTTCTCCCAGTCCACAGACAAACAACTCTGCCATACCAGTTCACAAACCTCGTGGTGAACACTACTTTCAATCTTCATCAAACTAAAAGCTATAATCCATGATATATCACCCAAGGATGCCTATAAACAACACTAAAAACCCACACGAGCATAGGATCAACACAAAATAAATACATAGCACATTATCGAAGCACATTTTGAACACACACACAACTTTGTATTCACTATTTATTAATTTTCTTAGGAGCACTTGGTAACTCATCATATCAGCACACTTGCAACAACATAAAGATAGCTACATGTACTTACAACATCTCTACAATATCTCAACTATATGCGCACTGGCTGCAATCACTTGTTCCTTTCACTGCAACAACCTGAACTGTGTTAACATCAATGACAACATTAATGAAAACACCACCATACTCATTCATACTTGCAACAATCTCCCCATTTGTCATTGATGGCAACACATGATGTGAAAAACCATCAAATACAACATACACACTCTTCCCCCTTTTTTTTTCAAATTAGACAGCCTACACAACATTCCTATACTCTCTTCTCCTTACAAGATTCACTCTCCCTTTCAACTTTTTTAGATATAGATAGGATTTTTCACATGACTCTCTCTCCCTCTTTGACATCAATGGAAAATATATTTTTTTACATGATTCTTAAGCCATATTAAATTTTGATCACTCCTCCTTAGGAGTTCACCCATGACAACACACATATCATACAACAACAATGATACTCTCCACTCTCCCTGAGGAGTAGGCCCCAATCATCAATCTAGATAGATGATGAATCTATAGATCCACTAGAATGATGCACCTCTATCTACACCTAGTTCAAAGGAGGGGTAGTAAGTCCCAAATTCTCCTAGAGATACTCAAAAGTATCCTTAGGAAGAGCCTTAGTAAATATATCTGCAATCTAATCCTTTGTAGGTACATATTCAAGCCTGACTTTATTCTCCAATATTTTATCTCTTAATAAATGATATCTAATAGATATATTCTTTGTCCTTGAATGCATTATTAGATTCTTTGAAATATTTATTACACTTGTATTATCACAGAAGATAGGGATAGGCTCATCACACATCACACCTATACCCTTCAATGTTTGCTTCATCCATAGTACCTATGTACAACAAGATGTTGCTACAATATATTCAACCTTTGTAGTGGATAAAGAAAATGAATCATATTTATTGCTTAGCCATGAAACCAATCTGCATCGAAGAAATAATGCACCACTACTTATAATCTTTTAGTCATCTACACAACCAACACGATTTGCATCAGTGTAAGCATTTAAAGTAAAATCAGTATCCTTAGGATACCACAAACCATGATTTGGAGTCCCTTTTAGATATATGAATATCCTTTTCATAGCTATAACATGTGTTTCTTTGGGATCTTCTTGAAATATGGCAACCAAACATATTTCATGCATGATATTCGGTCTAGTAGCAGTAAGATATAGCAATCCACCAATCATAGATCTATACTTGCTTTGATCAACTTTAGGAGATTCATCATCCTTACTTAGTTTGCATCCAGTCACCATAAGAGTACAAACCAGTTTGGAGTCATCCATTCCAAAATTCTTCAGTAATTATTTAGCATACTTTTATTGTGAAATGAATATGCCCTTATCAGTTTGATTCACTTAAAGTCCAAGGAATAAATTCAACTCTCCAATCATGGACATTTAAAACTCCTTTTGCATCTCCTCTGCAAAATTCTTACACATACCCTCATTTCCTCCAAAGATAATATAATCAACATACACTACTACTATGAAGATTTTGTTTCCTTCAATCTCAAAATAAAGATTACTATATGTGGACCCTTTGTAGAACCTTTACTGAGTCAAATAATTGTCTAACCTTGCATACCATGCTATGGGAGCCTATTTGAGTCCATATAGTTCCCTTTTCAACTTACAAACCATATCTAATTAATCTGATAACTGAAATCCCTCAGTTTGTTCCATGTAGACCTCTTCTTCCAATTCTCCATTTAGAAATGCAGACTTGACATCCATCTGGTATACCTTGAAATCTTTGTGAGCAAAAAATGCCAAAAACATCCAATAACCTGCAGTCTTGCCACAGGAGAAAATGTATCCTCAAAGCCTATTCCTTCAACCTATGAATAACCTTTGCACAAAAGCCTTGCTTTTTTTCTTACTAATTCACCATCTTCATTCAACTTATTCATAAATACCCATTTTGTACCAATTACATTCTTGTTAACCGGTCTAGGAACCAATTCCCATGTCTGATTTTTCTCTATTTGTTTTAATTCCTCTTTCATGGCTCTAACCCAATTTTCATCTCTGCATGCTTCACACATTGTTTTAGGTTCTATCTTGGAAATTAGACATAAATTTACCTTAGCTGCTACCACTTTGCTTCTTGTTGTTACACCTTTTCCTTTTCTCCAATTATTTGTTCTTCCAGATGATTTTTCTTTACATATTATCGAGTCTTAGGTGCAGGTTCTGGAGTCTCTTCTTCTTCAATATGTTCTTCTCCTTCCTTATCCTTCTCTTTCTCTTGTCTGCAAATAGGTTCATCTAGTTCAGTTTCACTTATTTCAACTGGACTGTGCATATTTTCATCAACTTTTGGGTATGTGCAGGATCATGATGGGCCAAAAAGTGGCAATATGATGGGTATGTGGCTGATGACTTTTTTTTACCCAAAATTAGTGATGAAATGAAAAGGGTTTTTAAAGAGATTCTCATCTTTCCACTAATATAAATTATACTTTACTTTGAGATTTAATAAATAATTATTATTCATTTTTATTTGAATTATGACTAAAGTCTTGATCGATAAGGAGTGATTGAAAAACATCTATAGCTTTTCAAGCAGGTATCAAATTTTTGAATTCAAAACATGCATCACATTCTATGCTTCACATACTATAGGATTAAAAAGAAAAATTGAATTTCATGAAGTTTGACCAAGTTATGGTGGTCAGACATACAAGTTTTTTATATTTTTTAAAAGTT
>VDFB02363555.1:0-40313 GCA_007258455.2 Sequoia sempervirens
GTTTTAGGTTTCAGCCTTCTACCTTGCCCCTTAACCCTTACCGCTCTCTATTAACAAGCCTTAAGCTCACCTTTCGATCTCTGAAGCCACAATAAAGCCTTCATCATTTTGCGTAAGTCTTCATTCTTTGAGCTTTTAGGTGTCTGTCTTCACTCTTCACTCTTATCGCTTCCTTTCAATAGCGTGTATCCTCTTCCCGACCCCGACCCTCGCTGTCACTTTCGATCTTCGACGATTGGGTCTTTCTTCTTGGTCTTCCTCTCAAAGTCTCAATCAAGTTTTGCTTGAAATTTGACTAAGTGTCAAATTTTTAGACTTCAGAGATCGACTTTCCCTCTTAGCGTTTACCTTCTTTTGGTAAGAAGTATCTCTTCCTCCTAACCCTTGATCCCCAAAATCTTGTCTCTAGCTTTCAAGCTTCAAAATTTCATCTTTCGCCTTTCTTCCATCTCACTTTCACTCCTTCCTTTGAAAATTTATCTAAGTGTTGAATTGTCAGACTTCAAGCTTCGACCTTATCCCTTACCTCTTACCTTTCTTCCGCAAGAGGTAACGATTCTTCCAGACCTCCAACCCCCAATGGCTCCTTTTAGACTTTGACCTTTGGTCTTCCCTTTTACCCTTTTTGTATTTGTGAGAAGGCGTAAGCCTCCTTCCTAAACTATAAAGCCCGAAAAGGGTTATCCTTCTGGACTTTGCGATTCACTCCTTTATCCTCCTCTCTTATTTTCTTCTGGTATGCGATAAGCGGTACTCCCAAAGCCCGATCATCGATGGCCTAATGCTGATGTGCATAAAGTATGAAGCAGGACAAAAGCCCAATCCCTGACGAGGATGCCCTTTTCACAGCTTTAGACCATTTAATGCATAACAAAGGTTTCCTTTCAGGCCCAACACCCCGACCTTTTTGTAGATTTGGCGTGTTTTTTGGGTGACGCCATTAATGGTCGGACCACTTCCTCTGCTACTTCTTTCGACTTCTAGGTTTCAAGGACAACATTCAATACATTCTCTAACTTTTGCAAGTGGATTTTGTGGCACCCATACTCATTTATTGTTGCTATTTTATCCCTTCTAACAGATCCATGCTCATATCCCTGATTTTATGGGGGATTTGGATGCACTTTCATGCAAACATTCATTTTTGGGTATGGCATGTAAGTCTTGGCTTCTCCTGGCTCTCCTTCTCACATAGATTTCATGATCAGATCTTTCCTTGATCATATCTCCTTGACTACTAACCCTAGTTGGGTTAGGGTTTGAGTTGCATTCATCCGAGTTATGCTTGATCTATAAAAGCAACACTTGTATTTTTTTAGGGGTTCTTTTTTTGGGCTCCTCTCACAATTTTCTTTTGAAGACACTATATCTCTACATTCTGCCATTGTAAAGTCTGGATTTATGCCTTATATTAATGAATTATAGCTATTGTCATAGCTATTTCTTCCATGTTTGAGTAAAAATTATTACCTTCATGTCTGAATGTGTGTTTTAGTTGATTTTTTATGTATCGAGCAATCTAAAGCAAAGAAGAAATAAAATTCTATCTTGGTGTATCACCTTCATTTCCATTCTATGTTATCCTTCTATCTCTTTTCCTTGTGAGCTGTTAGAGTAGGATAGTGGTAGGTTTTCATGTGTTGGGTTAGACCAACACATTACACTTGGGTCAAAAGAGGAAGTCGGCCTTCTTTAGAGATTCAACCTCATACACGTAAAGGTCCCACACCTTGAGGTTGTTTCCATTGTGTCATTGGAATGTTGAACCTCGTGTTCAGTAAGGTGCAATTTCATGTGACAACACTTCCAGCCCAATGTGGGATAGGAAACAAAAGGAGACAAGGATGAAAGGTGAGGGGAAGCCAAGCAATTCAATTTTTCAAGGCAACTGTGATATACTTATGTGTTCTTTTGACTACTTCCACATAGTTGAAAATGGAATGGGGTTCCTTATTTTTGAGTTTTGGGATAAGCTACCTCCATCTGTCCTAGGAAAGTTACGTGTCTACTTAATTTTTATTGCTACAAGTTCTTGAAATCTCTTGTAGTCCTTCTCCATGTATTCTAGTATTTTCATTTCCATTCCCTCCTTTCCTATAAGATCTATCCAGTGATCCACAACTGCTTCTGGATCTTCTAACTCTTCCCTCATCGGAAGAGGGGATGATTTTTCTCTTTTATGATATTCCTATTGAAAATTTCCCCTCAAATGTTCTTTCTAGATATAGGAAGCTAATGCCTTGAGTTGAACATCTCCTAGAAACATAAGTGGGTTCCATTTAGTTTCATAGGGAAGAATCAAGTTGTGTACATAGAATTCACACAATTGATCTTATATTTCTAGTGTGAATTGTTGGAATACTTTTAAAAGTAGTGTTAGTGAATTTAATACGAGAGGGAGGCCACTAATTATTTAGCTAAACTAAAAACTAAGATTTTTTTTCTTGGAGAAACAAAGTATACACCTTGGCTGGAGGTCTACACCCCTATAATTGGAATATTTTGTTTGCCAATTCTTCTATCTTTACTTTTAATTTCTTAATCTTTATTTCTTTTTTTTCAACCACTCTAGCATGAGTTGCCAATAATTATGATTTTTCATTTTCCCAGTCTTTTTACTTCAGAGAACTTTTGTTTGGTTCCATAACTCTATGCCAAGTGTCACCATAGTGGGAGTATTAGGTGTCCTTGGATATTCAATTGGTTTTATAGGGTGTTAAGTCCTTTTTCTCTTTTCAACTATAGCCTTGATTATGCTAATGTTTCCAACCCTGACCCTTGCTACTCAATTGTTTGCAATTTCTCTTTTAATTCCCTAATTCTGGTATCCATGTCACTCTCCCTCGGTTGGTATGTTTTGAGCTGCTCTTCTAAATCCTTTATCCTTTGCAAAGTTTCCTTTAACTCTTTATTTTTATCTTTTTCTTCTAAAAATAATTCTTCCTCCTTTTCTAAAAACATCTCTTCATTAGCCTCATTAGGTGACATAAACCCTTCCTCAGAGATAGGGCTATTATGAAGTCTTCTCTTCTTCCTTGCTATAAATAAATCATCGGGATCATCTACTTTATATTGTTGCTTAAGTACAAGGGTTGCAATGTCCTTGGCTTCTTTTCACTAAGAAACTTCTCCTCTTCATGTTCTGATTCAATTTTAATTTCCACAACTTTCTCTTGGCTAACAGAGTAACCAAAAAAAAATGATAATACAAAAAAATTTCCCTTCCTCTTGTACTCCACAAATATTCTCTTTAATGGGTTATATAGAAAACTTGGAACATTCACCAGCCGTTGTTGGCACAGGTGATTAAGAATTTTAAAATGTATAGTATATAGGAGAGACTTTCTACCATTACAAGTTAAGTATTTAACTATGTGAGAGGCTACAAAGGCCCACAACCAAGGTAAAGAGAGTTGCTTAGTACCTTGTGTTGAAGATTCTAAGTTCTCTCCTAGCATTTTGAACTCATTTCTTGTTACAATGGCATCTACTCTGGCCAAGAATTCTTCTTTTATCCTTTGTATCCCTAAAAAAATTTCTATTGTTGCCTCTGATGCATCCACCCTTAACCCCTTAACTATGGCTTCATCATTTTTCAACGTACTAGCAAATTCTTGGGTGATTTCTTCATTAAATTTTGTCAAACGAAGGAAATAGTCCATCCAACTAGCCTGTTGGAAAATAGGAAGGCGTTGTTGGTATTCTAATTGTTAAAAATCTGAAATAGATTGAATAACACAAGGAACTTTTTAAGATAAAATCAAAGTTACATAAATTGGAAAAACATAAGAATGCAAACCAAGACTTCGAGAGATTATGCAATGTTGATGTGACAATATTGCATTAAGAGCTTCCAAGCTGAAAAGATACAAAGAAAAGATTGCAAGAAGATGTAAGAGTATCCAAATACAAGCTCGGTACTGAGTTTATATATAACTTAGGAGAGAAGGTAGGTGGAAAATCCAACCAATAGGAATCAACCACAAAAAGTGGAGATGGACCTCCAAAAGTGGAGGATGCCACCAAAAGTGGAAAGTGGTTCCACCCTTTAAGGAAGGGGACACCACACACTTATATCCTAGTCATAAACTCACTTTATTATCCTAAGCAAGTTTAATTAAATGTAGGAAAAACCTAGGACTAAGGGAAAATAAATTAACCCACTAGGAAATAAAAACCTACACCAACACTAATAATATGTTATGTGCTATTGGTTCCCTTCGTATGATATCACCTCCCATTCTACTAGCTAGATTTTACAACTTATAATGTCTTGTATTCCAAAATTTTGGATGCTGTTGCTTCTTTTGTACTCTGTATGCTTCTGTAGTGGATTATAGCTGATGGATTATGGAATTATTTGGGTCTTTGGACAAAGGAAATTTGAAAATGGAAGAAATTTTGAAATGGAAATAATAGAATGACAAACTAGTATACACCCCCCAACTTAATTGGGCTATTTG
Source organism: Sequoia sempervirens (assembly GCA_007258455.2). Lineage (NCBI taxonomy): Eukaryota > Viridiplantae > Streptophyta > Pinopsida > Cupressales > Cupressaceae > Sequoia > Sequoia sempervirens. The sequence continues at coordinate 4,464 of VDFB02363555.1, forward strand.
TCCTCAAATAACATGGTACACAAAGGACGGGGATAAAATATTTCTAAGAAATTACAGATAATGCATGTAATAAATTGATTTGCATGTAAGATAGCAAGATGTTAAATAAATAAGTAGAATTTAATGTTTGATTATAATAAATAACATGAAAAGTACCTAAGAGCATGGTAGGATAGAAAGGTGATGTGTGTGGGGAGTTATGATCACCATCATGTAGCTATGGGGAATTATGGTTGGCATAATGGAATTGAATTGACAGTACTACAAGTAGATGTGTCAAAGCAATACTTAGTGTAATGAAGGCACGTGATATGGAAAGTGGCAAGTTGACACATAAGGTTGTACAAAGTACACAATGATGTGGTGTGAGAGTGAATGAAGTGTACTAGAGTGTAGTTCTTGAGAGATGTAATATACAATTAGAAATATAATGATAATCAATCCTATAAATAAATTATCATATAAAGCTCTAGACATCAAAATAAGGGTGGGCTGAGTGACACAAGAAAACAAATCTTAAAAGAAGGTATGACAATGAAATAACAAATGAATAAACTCAAAATCTAATGAGATTTAAAAAATAATATATGTAATTTGATAAGGCATATCTAAAATTCTAAAAAGGAACGTAAGCCCTAAGATTAAAACCTTAGGTTGTGCATGAAAGTGATGTTCACCAAAATGTAACAAGAAATTTACATACATCTTGCACAAATATTCTAGATAAATTGTTTAAATCACAATAATCAACAAATCTAATTTAGGAGGAGGAGCTATGACTTGAATAATGAATATATTAATTAGACTCACAAAATTTCTATATTTTAAATTTGATACTTAGTTTGAAATATGGATGGAGGAATATATTGATGAATATGTTAGGAATTGATTTGTTGATGTTGTACAAAAATAGGGCCTTGTCAAACAAACACCTTAGAATCTGTAAAATAATTTTTGCACCCACAAATTTAAATCTATGACTATGAAATTGAACATTGTGCTCATGGAAGTGAACTTGGCTCATGAAAATGAATTGACAAAAAAATATCATTATTGATTGATGTGCCTTAACTTGTGTATGTATGTTTAAAGTGGGTTGGTGCGGAGAAACTCCATTTGAGAATAGTAGACAAGTGTTTGTTCTCATTTTTCAAGCCTTTTGGTGCGATGGTTTAATGACAATGAACAAATATTGAAGATATCAAAGAAAAGTTTTTGTTCTCATTTGTCAATCCTTTCAGTGTGTGATGATTCAATGAAAATGAACCAATATTGAAGACATCAAACAAGCGCACAATATGCCAAGAATAATGATGGAAGCTAACAATGCAATTAGGATGCTCTATGGTGTTGCTATGATGATCTCATAAATTCAAATGAATAAGAATATCCTTAAATACAACAAAAAAGCACATAAATTAATACAAATGTACATTAGGTTAGTCCATAATGATTTGTAGGAAGAGATCTAGGAATTAGAATTGATTCATGAGATGAGTGATATTGAAAATGAACTAAAACAATATTATGAGTCAAATATTATGTTAATATATGACACTTATAAATTTGCTATTAAATAAAAATTATCACCTTTACAATATTAAATTGTATCATAATATCTCTCATTTATAACAATTTTCAAAAAATATAAATATTAATTTAAAAATTTTAACAATCACCAACCAAATTAACATTCTCCCGGAGCAATGAACCGGTGAGGTCACAATTACAGCCCGATGGGGTTTGAACCTTGATGGCAAAAACAACACTACACCAACTTAACCATCATACCATGCCACTATTGGCACACTTACTTTTAATCAACTTGTTTCTTTACACTTTCTCATTTTTTTTAATTTATTATCTAATATCAAATTATCTTTTTAAACAACTAATGACATTCATATTTACACATTTGTGCTATATATTTCAAATAATTTATAAGTTTTGGTTGGGAATAAACTCTAAAACAAAAATAATTTTTTAAAATAATATTATAATTAAATACAAGAATAAATTCTTAAAATAATTAAATATTATAACAAAATAGATTTTAATTATACGAGTGCTTGTAACTAACTAGTATTATAAGTTTTATGAGATTATCAATTTAAAATAAAATTAATTGATATCGTAAAATTTAGAGCACAATTTGATTGTATAAGATTTTGAAATTATTTTGAAATTTTTTTATGGGGAAGTTGAAGTAACCATTCATAGAACCATCGCTCTAGTGTTTAAAATGATTATGGTCTCTAAATTTTCCAATCCCAATCTCAATCACGCTATAATTTATTTGCTTGCTATAATACTGTATAGAGAGACTTTGTTTACCCTCAAGAGCAGCAGAATAGAAAGATCCACTGAACTTGAAAATTGAAAAGCTTTTGTTCGGGTATGGGTCAAATCAAATATAAATTTCAGACAAACAATTATTTTTTTTGATTTGTGGAGAATTAACCAAGTGGCAACACTTAAGATCGGCAAGTGTGACTAACCATTCAATATAAGGCATGCAAATTCAGTAATTCGCTACAAATGGGCAGCCTGCAGTGAAATTGCGTTCGAGCTTCTTCATGGTTGAGCGAAATTCGTGCTTTATTTTTTCAGATATTTCTGCCATCTGTTTGGAGTAATAAAATCTATGGAGCGCAGTTTAGTGCAAGCTGCTGCAACCGGGAATGGTAGCACATGTTACAAGCTGATGAAGACTTCGTCTAACGGAGCATGGCAAGGCGATAATCCCACTCACTTTGCGTTCCCTCTGCTCATTCTGCAGATCTGTATTGTGCTTCTTGTTACTCGGACGTTTGCTGTTTTGCTAAAGCCCTTGCGTCAGCCTCGGGTCGTAGCAGAGATCATCGTAAGGACTCTCTCTTGATATATTTTTTTCTGCTAACTGTTGTCTTTTTGGGTATGCATACACTCTTTTTCTGTTGAATTCGGCGTTTTTAGTTGGAAAAATTGTTTTCCGACCCTTTTATGGTCGGCTTAGGTAGCCGGTCCCACGGGACCCACTTAATCTCATCATTTCCGTTCTCTGCCCTTTCCACGTTTTGGTTTCCCGTTCTCTCGTGTCGCGTTTACTGTTCCCGTTGACCGTTTCCGTTTGTGAGGGATTATGTTCCCTAACCTTTCCCGTTACTCCGTTTCCCGCGTCAAAGTCCCACGCACCCTTTTGTTCGCACATTGAACCTTTTTTATCCCGCGCAATATTGAGTTGTCCGCTGTGAATTGAGGGCCGGTAGTAGAGAGGAGAGGGGAGAGGAGGAGAAGGCTTCACCTGGGCTGAATAAAACCGTACAGGTAATTGTTTAAAGGCAAGATTAACTATTTTTAATTTAGAATGGCACAATAAAAGCAGGGTATATCCACTAACAGCCCTTGTTACATCCAATCGAAGTTTTCACAGTAATAAGCCATGTTGTAGATTTAATATTTTAAGAAATTAACATAAATTTTAAACTTGAAAACCATAATATCTTTCAAGCTAGTAGTTCATTAAACTTTCTTTCGGTTCCAAGGATCTGTGTTGGAACTGGCTATTTAATTGGGTTCTCTGAAACTGAGTCTCTTGGATTTTATATACAGTTACAGTACCTTTCAGGAAAAGCAAGAACGTGCCTCCGTATATACAGTTACAGTACCTCTCAGGAAACATTGGTAATGACAAACATAGGAAATTAAGGCCAGTGATCCCACAGGAAACGAGTTGAGCCAATCTTAGTTCTAAATTCGCGATCAACAATGCTAATTTGTATCTAAACTAGGACTGTCACTTTTGTAGAAGACCGCTATGAATATCTGCTGAAATCTAAGTTCGGTGTGATTACTTCAGGGCTCAAAATATAATTTTTAAATAAGCATTGTATATAAGCATTGCACACCTCGGGTGGTATAGGGTTTTTGACACACACCTAGAACTCAAATATGAAACACAAGCTTATCCATCAGGGCACCCCGGGCATAACAAGAACCAATATTTACAAACCAAGAGCTCTTTGTATGGATAGAGAGCCAATAGTAATTTCAAATAAGCATCGTTGACTTCAGGTAATATGGGGTTTTTGATGCACACCCAGGGCTCACATATGAACAAAAGCTTATCAAGGCGCCCCAGGCATGACAAGAACCCAATGATAATATCTTTATGTAGCAAACAAGCGGATTTGCTCAACACTACACTCAGGTTGATTTGAATCCTATCATCAGGGTAAGAATTGCAAATTATCATAACATTGATTTGGTGTTGTCATACCCCATAAAATAGGATTTTTCCCATGGAGGAGAAGTTTTTTAATTATGTATCTAAAACTAAAAATTTATTGGTAGGGAAATTCGTTTATGATGACAAAGATACCAAAACTACAGAAGGTTCAAGCCTAAACAGTAAAATCTACTATCTACTTGAATGCAACGGCTAGGAAATTCAGGTAAATAACACACTGGTGGAAAGTGGTGAAGACATAATAAAGCCTCTAAGGCAAGAGTTTTTCTTATGCGTCAGTTCAAAGTATGTTGTCGGCCCTTCTCTGAAGAGGAGGCAGTCTGTCATTTTCTGCTCTTCAATAAAAGGTCGAGGTATAAATGGTCAAAAAGACATCAATTAGGTTTATAAGACACCATCTTGAAGCCCACAATTGTTCAGGTTTGTTTATGGTGTAATTTAACCTAGACTTTCAATCATAACAGTCAATTGTCTACATGGAAATAGGGATGTGTACCTTAAAAAGGAACTTTAATTTTCCTTTTTCATCACTAAGCTTAATAATAAATTAATTGTCTAAATTGTAGCAAATACTTCATCTAGAGAATGTCATATATTCACTCCAAATTATTTTGGAATGAATCTGCACTATATATTTGGGTCATTTTAATGGTCATGATAGTGCCCATGGCTTGATGAAGATATTAGAGCATATAAGTAAGTTTTACTATCACAAGATTGGTGTGATTATTCTTATGACCATAGTGTAGTAGTCCTTTTAGGTTAATTGTTTATTATTACACAATGAAGTGAAGTAATAACTATGCAAAAGTGTAATGCTGCAATTACTATCTCCTTCCTTGATGACAACATACTTTATATGTTTGACAAGATTTTGTATTTAAATAGATTCTCCCATCTTTATGAATAAAATCTTGAGACCTTTATGACAATGCTTTGATGATATGGACTTATTAATGAAGAGATGATTGTCCTATGCATAACTAGATGCATAAAATTCATCATGATAATGCTTCTCTTACTTATGGTAGTCATTGAGGTAATGTTGATTATCAATGTGTCTAGAGGTCAACGTTTGAGCTTGAGGGTAGCAATGTCCCAAGTTCTATGATTAGCATTGGTATTCATAATGGAAATTTCCCCTTAATAAGGTAAGACATTATAATAGTTCCATAATAATTTGTATATTTCTTGAATATTATTAGTTACCATGATGCTTTTGAATTGAGAAGACACATATAACACAACATACAATAATAATGTTTCTAAGATTAAAGACAATAATGATTGCCATGAACATATGAGTAACTATGTCTATTATGATTATGGCTATACAATAGCCTTGGGATAATGTATTGCGTAGTTTGCATAAGGCTAAGGCATTAAGACTTGTTGAAGGATTTCAATGATACCATGTGACTTAGGGACTTCCTTACCAACTTCCTTCCTTTCTTGTAATATTTGTCAAGGTGGTTTTATAGCAATCAATAAGAAAATGAGTTGCAACTCTTTTCTCTAAGGTACATAATAATCATGAATATTACTATGCCTTGACATCCTTCATTACTAAAACGAGGACCTTATTGGGGAACATGTCTACTATTATCCATAAGTCAAAATTTCTATTCAAATGAAATAAAAGTAATTTTATGATATTACTAAAGTTTAATATTCATACAAATCTGGTTGTACATTTCTTAAATTGAATAAACCAAAGCCTTATCACATTAAAATTTAATAATATTATTTATTTTACTATTACAATCATTGCCCACATTGACATTTGATATCCTTGGGATCTTTACCTTTAATTTTGATGACGGGGATCATTGCAATAATTAAAATAGCATGTTTTGAATGGTTATCAAACATGTCTACAATTTAAACTACCAAATGTGTTATGTCATGTGTGGACATTTTCTGATTAAATTCTAACATTTGTTTGTCTACTAGATGGATGTCTATTGGTCTCACATTATGGATGATGTTGTTCAACACCCCCCTGGTGGAATTTTTTCCTACAAAGACCTTTCATGGGAGACATATGTCTTTAAAGGCTCACAATTATTTTCAGCTTGGATTGAAATTGATAGGTTGAATGACTTTATCGAGGAAGAAAGTTCAAGGGACTTCTACCCAACCTTCTTTCGCAAGAGTCATAACTGCTCCAGCAGCAAGCACAACGAAAGTGACAGTGAAAACCTTAGACTGCAAACAAAAAAGAAAAGAACCAATGCATTTCATAATACCTGGAAACATATCTATATATATAAATAATTATATCTATTCCTACAATCAAATTATCTGGAAGACATTATTTTTTCTTGTTTTAAGCTGAAAACAATTTTCAATTGCATATTTGGGATATGTGGGAATTGATTATGAAGTGGCAGACAATAAGAGCTCTTTGGAATCCCTCCATCCTCCAAAGTCATCTTGGCAAACAGTGACTAACAGATAGATTATAAATCTAATAGATTGCAGTTTTAAATTTCTCCTTCTATTCTATCTGTGTAGTGAAATTTCTTTAGGCAAAGTCTCCCTTTTTATGAACAAGAAATATTGGAAATTTAATCCTCGTACACTCTGCACACATCACTTCTAATCCTTCAATTTTCTAATTTTTTTTTCTTCCATTATAGTAAGGTAGGATAGTACCACACAGTGCTTCATTAAACGTCTTTTACTAATTTGTGTATTTTTTAATACAAGACATTTCACATCGGAAAAATGTTGATAAAAAGACAGAGCAGGGACAGGAATCATTCGAGCATCAGACAACATTATGGAAATGCCCCCTTTAACATCATTCCATTACATGTCAAGCAAAGCAATTCATTGTATCAGCTTATATAATGAAATTAAACAAATTTAAAGCCCAAATATTAAGTGTGGAGTGACAATAGAAGGCCTTAACAGAGCTTCAAGCAAATGCAATTTTCAGGCGTCAAGTAAAATTCCACAACCTTGCCCGTGTCCTCCCTGCCTGTGCCAAAATGGGAGCTTTAAAGGAGGGTATGGGCATCCATCAAAACATGAAGGATAGAGAAATTTTTTCTGATGTTATACTTACAACTACCCTTGTAGACATGTAAGCAAAATGGGAAGCATAGAAAAGACACACAAATTGTTTGTCAGAATGCCTAAAAGAAATGTAGTCTGATGATCTGCAATGATTGCAGAAAATGGATTTGTTGAAAAGTCATTAGAAACTTTCAAGCAAATGCAATTGACAGGTATAAAGCAGACTTGACAACCTCTCTCCCTGCCTCTGCCAAAATAGGAGCTTTGTAGCAGGTTATGGACATCCATCAAAGCGTAATGGAAGGGGGATTTTTGTCAGATGTTATAGCTGCAACTGACCTGGTAGAGATGTGTGCAAAATTTGGAACCATTGGCAGGGCACGTTCTGTTTGATATCCATTTTGTGTATATCCTACAATCAATGCATTCTATGAGATGAGTACATTACAAAATTTCAAGCATATGCAATTGGCAGGTGTAAAGCCAAATTCCACAATATAAACAGAGAATTCACTGTCTCAACTTATATAATGAAATGCCCAGTATAACATCGTTCCTCCATAGCATGTTAAGCAAAAGCCATACACCTGTCAATTGCATTTGCTTGAAAGTTTGAATAGCCTTTTTAATAAATCCATTTTGTGCATATTCTGCAATCATGGAATTCCATGAGATGACATCTCTTTGAGGCATTCTGTCAAACAGTTCACATGCCTTTCTATTCTTCCACATTTTGCATACATGTCTACCAAAGCATTTCCAACCCTAATATCTGACAAAAATATTGTTTCCATTATGCTCTAATGGATGTCCATGCTCTGTTCCAAAGCTCCAGTTTTGGCATAAGCAAGGAGGATGTTGGCAAAGGTTGTGGAATTTGGCTTTACACCTGTCAATTGCATTTGCCATAATGGCATTCAATGAGATGACATTTCTGAGTTATTATATCAAACAATTCACGTGTCTTGTCTATGCTTCCATGTCTACCTGAGCAGTTACACATGCCTTGTTATGCTTCTCCATTTTGCATACATGAGCAACTACACATGCCTTGTCTATGCTTCCACGTTTTGTCATACATGTCTTACACATTGAGAATGACTATTTACCACTGCAAAACAAGAGCTGTTCGGCCATTAAGATGGTTTGCTTTGTTGACCTGCAATGCCAGAAACTTAAATGAAAATAACCCTAAGTATTGGTGACATCTTATCCCACAATGAAACACAGCAGAGGACACTGAAAACATGGTTAATATTATCGTACATTTGCCTTATACAGCACAAATCTCTAAACCACTTTGCAGTGACCATATCTACAAGCTTCCATCAATGTTGTTTGTAGTATTTGGGAAGGATGAAGACATTAACCAAGCCAAAAAAATTCAAAGTCCAAAATGGTTGTATTGTGCATTAAAAATAAACCAGGATAGTGGTATTATAATTAAATTAAAATTTTCCCTTAGATTAAACTGTGCAATTAGCTCTATAGCTAGGAGAAGGGTTTTCACAATAGGCAACAATGGAGGAGGTCACAACCAACGAAATGACATCTTTCGAAATGGTGGAAAGGAACTGCTACACGAATGGGTACGGGAACATGAACGGGAATGGAAAACAGGAACAACAAACGCGAAAATGAAAGATGGGAAACCAAAACGTGGAAAGGGTAGAGAACGGAAAAGGTCGGATTAAGTGGGCCCCATGGGATCGCCACCTAAGCAGTCAGCGCTTAGAGTGTGCCGGTTAAGCCCGACCCAATTGTTTTTGATTAAATAAGTTGGGAGAGCATAAGAGTCTGTTATCCCTCCCCAGTTGTTTTGTGGTATGCTAGTTCTATCAATTTGTGTGTGGCCATGGGCAGGTCTCTACTAAGAGGTCAACACGGGTGTGGAAATTTATGTTTTCTAGGTGTTGTATTTTCGTACTAATAGACCATTTAATATTTCCTTGAAGGCAGTGTAATTCTCGGTGGGCCTTTTCTTCATGCTGTCTATCAAACAACTTCGAATCTTTAAATTTTGATGAATTGTTAAATATCTCTTAATATGACAGGTCAATTGAATATTTTATCAACCCTAATCATGCAGAAAAATTTGTTAACATTTTGTTTAAAGCAGTGTGTGTATGTCTAAACATAAACTGTCTTTAGTTGAATTAGAACATATATAGCGCATCTCTGTATAGGCTTTGTGTAATTGACTTTCTGTCTTTGTCTTCATCGATTTATTGTTTACCTTCACGATTTTTCCGATATCTATGTTGCACATAGAATTGCATGAAAAACTATAACTTCTGAAAACAAATTAAAGAAAGGGGTGAGCAAAAGATGAGCAGTCACTGTCGATGTTTTTGCAAACATGGCATCCATATGCTTAATTTGATCCCATAAAATACCAAAATAAGCTACCTGTATATAAACAACGTCTTCATCCTCTGAACACTCCTTCCAAACTACTACTTTTTTCTTTTACTTCTTGCCATGTTGGCCAATCTGATGGATATAAATAGATCATGATTCCTCTATGACTGGGAATAATCTTCAGTAGAAGCTTGTCAGAGGATGCGGGTTTGAGCTGGCTGGGTATCGCAAATCAGAAAGACAAAAACACCTAACCAAAAAATAAATAAATTCCAAATTGCTTGTTCCCATTATTTACCATTAAACATGTACCAATGTTAATCCTCAAGCTCTTTTTTCTGTGCTTGTTGGTTTGATAAAGTCAAAGAGGTAAAATTTATTCACATTGCTTGAGTTTTGTTTTGGTAATAACCTATACACATTGAGTATGTTATCAATTATTTTGTAAAGTGAGGTTAGTATATTCAATTTATGCTTCTTTGAATTTTCTTGTCTTATTTTTCTCTTAGCTTAAATCTAATCTCTATCAACAGGATTGATATATGTACTTACATATACATCAACTTGTGAGTGCACGCTTTTTTGTTATAATTGTGAATATGGATTTTGTTTTGTGTGGTTTGAGTAAATCTATTTGTTTGTGGCAACATAACATGTTATGTAAACATGCAATTTTTCCATGATCTTCTATTGGAATGCGTCACCCCCACTCCTCCAAATTCTTGATGTTTCTGGGATTGGGGATTTTGGGGAAACATTGTCAGCTGTGTTATTATTAATCTTAGCAGATAGGGGATGTCTCCTTCAAAGAGGGGGCATTTCCGAGGTGTCCTCTTAATTTGGAGAGTTTGGGGAAATGCTAGGTCCTCAAAATCCTCAAGGGATTTGTTGGTGTCCTTTTAATGTATTAGAAATTTGTAGTTGTCCTTCAGATCAAACAAGTAAAAAATAATTTATTTTAAAAAATTGGGCCACTAACTCTAACTTTAATGGTTCATGGCTCAAATTACATCCTAAGCACTTTAAAAAAGTTATAAATTAAGATTCCAACCTTACTCCACGGCCTTATCAAGTTTCAACAACATTGTTGAAGGTTGCAAGTTGCGATAGCAAGCTGCAAGAGTGGGAGCATTGGTATAGGAAAAGTGAGAGCGTCAACAATAGAGAGCATCATCCAAGTCTTCATTGGTTGAGTGAGTGTATTGATAGTATGTTTGGCCAAATGAAGGCTACCATAAAATAGAGATCCTGCATATTAGTTCTTTCATAAACATATTTAGCCAATTATTTAGTAGAGGTGGGAGAAGCTCAACGCTACTATACACATGGTTGCCTATAAATCAAACCTTAAGTGGTATATGCAAAGGTCTAGTAGAGTTAGCCCTACGGAGGATATTGAAGGGAAAGGCAAAGTTCATGAAAGCTATTCAAAAGATATACAATGTTGAAGATGCCACCACCATTCATATTAAGTGGGAAAAATTTGACTCTTAGGGAATATCTAGAAGAGACTAGGATAGATAGGGAGGTTATTGCAAGGGACCCAATTCCATGGTGGACTGTACATAGGCCTTATTCTTTGACAACTACACTAGCCATTCATTTGTTGCCCCAAGTTTCTAGTTTCTACTTTGACAACTACACTAGCCATTCATTTGTTGTCCCAAGTTTCTAGTTTTTACCTTAGTTTCTTGCTACTGAATTGGGATTAATGGTCATTGCTATGTCTTCTTGTGCCCTTGTCCTTGTGTTATTTCTTCTCATCTAACAATGTAAGAAGTTCCTCTTCTAGGGCATTTTCACATGGATTGGCATTATGGTTAGGAATGCCTACAATATGGTGTTTGAGGTGATTGATGTCTCCATTAAGCTTCTTTGTGCACAAGAGGCAAATCACATTTCTTGATATTGGTTTTATTATGACATATTTTCAAGTGGAGTCATAGCTTCCAATGAAATGACTTCTACTCATTGAATTCAAACTTGATGTGGATTTGGATGTCATTGTATGCTAACCTGCAACATTAATAAAAACAAAAAAATAACATCAAAAAATCCAACAATTTGAATCAATTTTTTAATAAAAGTCATGTAAATGTATTTCAAATATAACAAATAATTAATTAAATAACATATTGTGTAATGTAAACTTTTCGTTTAAGGAAGAAAAAAAACACTTTCATTCACAATACTATCTATTGATCTCGTGAATAGATAATATGGCCATTATCCCACTTCTTTTATTTTTATTTTTTTAGTTCACAGAAGTGCTCTTCTATGGGAAACCCATGAGGCATTTGAATGTTGCTGTAAGGAATTCTTGTATGCAGCTTGATACCTCTATCATTCAGGATTTTGGAGGATTTTTCCTTCCACAAAGATCTATGTTTTGACACGGACTATCATGTGGCTTATTGTCTTATACAACAACGACAGCCTCAACAAGGGCAGTTACTGTGCTAGATATATAATATCGTATTTTCTTCACACAGAGATAGGTCTTCCAAAAGTGGGATTTTGTAACCAATTAACAGTCATTTTGCAGCCGAAATGGATAAAAACAGATTTAGAGCTCAACCTGATGAAGATTTATGTTACACCCAAATTGTCCTTCGTCAAATGAATAGGATACTAGATGACAGGCCTATCTGTGTTTACTACAGATTCAGATTTAGAAATCTTAGATATAAAAAATCAAGAATGACAGGGCAATGTGAAAATGAAGGTATATGTAGCCAAGAAGGGTCGAAGAAAACATAGAGCTAGTTTTGATTATCTTTCCTATTGCTGTACTTAACGATCAAATGGTTCAAAGTTTTTCGATTTTTAAGGTTTGAAACTGTTACCTGTTGTTTTGAAGGAGATCTTATCATTCAACCAATCACCTCATTCATATACAAAAGTGTTAAATAAATGGCTTAGTTTTAAAATAGAAAAAGCTTACCGTAACCTTCAGATCATTTGCTTGTTAAGAAAAGCCCCTTCCCGTACTTATTTTCAATATAAAATACTTGAGCTTACAATATCTCAGTTTAGACTTAACAAAATATATAAACTTATGTTTTGTTATCATCTTTCAAAAATCTGTAGGTTACACTGAAACATTTTAGCTGACCTGAGGATTGTAATTTATGCTAACCATGGATAGCAGGCAATTGTGTTTGCCTTTTCTATTAGAACTTTTGTGTAGAAAATGCTGGAGTTACACCACATACTATATTTCGCTGTCTTGAATTCTAAATAAGATATTTCTGTCATCTAATCTTTAATATTTAAATAATAGAACTTGTGCTGACCATTTCGTACTATATTTGAATGAGATGCTTCTTATATTTCACCAGAAAGCTTAAAATGTAAGTTTTCTTTTATGCACTTTGCATATTTTATTTGTTCTATGCTTATGCATAACGGTAATAATAATGATAACTTTTAACCAATTATGTTGTTTTTGATTACTTGTACAGTAAATTTGATAAGGGTTTACCACTTATCAGAAAATTGATTAAATTCAATCGAAATTCCATTTCGACCCTTTCCCCCTTAAAGCTGCTATAATATTACATTTTTTAATTTTTTAATTTTCAAATTTCTTTGTTATTTGTTACTAGATTGCGAATACAGTAGAATTTGATAAGGTTTGTTTGGTACTAGCTAGAGAATTAAAAAAGTCTAATGAAAATGTCATTTTTCTTATTTCTGTCAAAAATGCTACAATATTAGATTTTGATAAGGCTTTGTTGGATTGTTTATGGGTTTTGTACCACACTCCAATCAGAGAAATGAATAAATTTGGTCAAACCTGTTATTTCTTTTCACTGGGTTCGATACTGCACTCAGAGAAATGATTAGATATGATCCAAATACCATTTTTCCAATTTATTAAGAATTTGATGGAAGAATGACATTTTGCTTGTTCCTTTAAACTGTTTTTACACTAGATTAATATGAGCATCTGGTATTGATCAGAAAAGGAAATTTCAATCAGGAAAGTGTATAAATGTGATGAATAAATTTCATTTTGCCCTTTTTCTAACAATGAATAAGGTTTTGGTACTGATAAAAAAACGCAAAAGAAAGTAGCATAAAATACTTTATTTTCTGTGTATCTTACCGAGCAGGGATGTTCAATATGAATCTGAACAGCAAAACACTAAGCTGTACCCCTTTTCTTGAAGGACATTGTCTCGAAAGTAAGCTCGTATGATGCAACCATCTTGACTGTCTGTTTACTGTAGGCAAGTATAAATAAAGAAAAAGATTGGCATGTGAAGGCCCATGGCAAAAAAATTGAACGAAATTTCAGTCTATGGTGTGTATCTATGATAGTGATATCCACCAACACAAGGCAGATTTTTTTTTTTAATCTTAAAACATAGACGACATTCATAACTGTCTAGCAACAATTCAAATCGTACAGCTTGAAATCCAACAAGCTTCTGCAGCCAATTTTGCATATTACTGAACTGTATCTTTAATGAATTTGTGTGCAATAGTCCAAATCCTACAGCTTGAAATCCAACAAGCTTCTGCAGCCCATTTTGCATATCACTCAACTGTATCTTTAATGAATTTGTGTGCAATAGTCCAAATCCTACAGCTTGAAATCCAACGACATTAATGCATAGCCTCCATATGTTTATTTATTTGCAAGATAGGGAATGGCTATGAAGTGAAAAATGGCATTAGATACGGTGATATCATTTTCTTCGCATAGAGGTGCATACCCTATAAATTCTCAGTGACTGACAATGATTATGCAAGACACAAATTTGACTATTAAATGTCAAACTTCTCTGATGTACGTCAGTCTTTTCCTATTTATTAGAACTAAATCGTTATGTTGAGTCTTAAATTCATCAGCTTACTTTTAGTCGGTAAGTATTTATCATTGTGATCTCCAAATTCAGATAGTTGTACGTATCTTTTGAAGCAAGCAAATTGATTTTGATCTCACTGAATGTCATCAATAGTAACTTTAAGGAAAAATATATGTTTGGCTGGGAATGTTCAATGGTTGTACAGCTCATATTATAACATTTCAGCGGTTGATCCATATTGTAGATGTACTTGCTACAAAGGCCTTCTCATACAAGGAAAAGGTTGAATGAAAATTTAGTCTATCGTGTGTATCTATGATAGTGATAGTAGATGACATTGATAAATATCCCTAGCTATAATACAAATCCTACAAGTTGAAATCCAACAAGCTTCTGCAGCCTATTTTGCATGTTGCTGAACTGTATATTTAATGAATTTGTTTGCATCACCTCTATCTACACAACATTAGTGCATAACCATGGCATCAGACAAATAAGGTGATAGTAATTTAACTTTTCTGCGTATAGAAGTGCGAGCACCATGAATTCTCAATTACTGAGAGCGATTATACAAGAAACATCATTCAAAATCTAACTGATGAATGTCTGATCTGCTGCACTCTAAGCTTTTCATAAATCTTATATCTAAATCGTTGATAAAGTGTTAAATTCATCAACTCACTTTTTACTCGGTAGGTTTTTCTATCATCATAGCCTTTAAATTCAGATAACTGTACGGATATGTAAAAGTAGACAAAACTTCAAGGCAAAATGTGTCTGAATAGGATTGTTTCAACGGTCGTCCAACTGCTTCCATGATCTATACTGTAGATGTATTTGCTATCGGCAAAGTAAAATATGACGAGTCAATCGAATAATTTACCAAGCCTGATCACAGAGAAAGCCAGTGATTAAAATTTATCTAAATTGTATTTAGCCTTATTAATATCTCAAATATATTTTGTCTTGTCTAAATCGTCTTTAGTTGGTATTAGTTTTCTACAGTTAGAAATATGTAAGCTTTTGGATTCAACTGTGTATGTTTCTTTTCGACATTTCAGATCCTGATTATGGATCAGTGGATGTGATTGAAAACGTTGAATGGTTGAACAAAAGACATACACAGTTGAATCCTGAAACTTTACATATTTCTAAATCATCTTTGGTAGAATTAGAACATTTGTTACGTATCTATGTATAAGCTTTGTGAAATTGACTCTCTATCTCTCTTCGTTGGTTAACTGTTTATAATGGGTAAGTAGATATGAATTTAAGCAATTTAGACAAGTAAGTGGAATTTAAGAAAACAGTTTGGAATGGAAGTATCCACTACTGAAATGAGAAGTTCCATAATTTTTGTGGTGTCTGCCGTTCTAAAAGGAATATATTTTTGACCCAGAATGGGTAATTCGAAAGGATGAATACAAACTACTCATATAGGTAACTTAACTGGGTATCAGATCTGCGGAATTAATCTACCCTGTTCATACTCCATGAGCCAATTTAAGCACCGCTATTTAAAAAGCCCAAAAGTATACAGTAGTACATTGTTATTTTGCAGTTGTGGGTTGTTTATGCTTTACTATTTTAAAATGGCTCTTATGGCCTTAAGTAATTGAAAGGAAGACTTTATATTATATTCGTTGTTCTAAAATTTTAGTTTGTCCTTGCAGGGTGGCATTGTTCTTGGCCCATCTGTTATAGGACGCAGTGAGTCTTACATGAAAACTGTTTTTCCCAAGAATAGTATCCCTGTGCTTGAGACTGTTGCCAATATTGGCCTCTTGTTCTTTCTCTTTCTGGTTGGGCTGGAGTTAGATTTCGGTGCCATCAAGCGAACAGGGAGAAAAGCTCTGGCAATTGCAGTTGTTGGAATTACTTTACCGTTCGTAGCTGGGATTGGGGTTGCTTTTCTACTGAGGTCAACCATTTCAAAAGGTGTGGATTATGGCGCCTTTCTTGTCTTCATGGGTGTTGCACTGTCTATCACTGCCTTCCCTGTGCTTGCCAGGATACTTGCAGAGCTCAAACTTCTTACAAGAGATGTGGGTCGGATGGCCATGTCTGCAGCGGCTGTCAACGATGTGGTTGCGTGGATTCTCCTAGCCATTGCTGTTGCTCTGTCAGGGTCAGGCAAGAGTCCGGTCATATCAGTTTATGTTCTGCTCTGTGGTGTAGTATTTGTGGCTTTCATGATATTTGCAGTGAGACCCATGATGGCGTTGATGGGCCGCCGGTCACCTGACAATGAGCCTATAAGTGAGCTTTTTATCTGCATAATACTTGCAGGTGTTCTGGCATCTGGGTTTGTAACAGATGCAATCGGTATCCACTCAATCTTTGGAGCTTTTGCCTTTGGATTAACTATTCCCAAGGAGGGCCCCTTTGCAGGCATGTTGATTGAAAAGATTGAAGATTTTGTGGGTGTTCTGCTTTTGCCATTGTATTTTGCTTCTAGTGGGTTGAAGACAAATGTTTCGACCGTTAACGGTGCTCAATCATGGGGTCTCCTTGTTTTGGTGATACTGACTGCCTGTGCTGGAAAGATCTTGGGAACTCTTTGTATTGCTTTAGCCCACAAAGTCTCCTTCCGTGAATCACTCACCTTGGGATTCCTGATGAACACCAAAGGGCTGGTAGAGTTAATTGTCCTCAACATTGGTAAGGATAGGAAGGTATGATGACAATTCCTCAAACTATTCTATCTTATTCATAATATTTATTCATTTGAAGAGAGACAATAAAATCAAATCATTTTTAAATAATTTTAAAATAAAAAAACTTAAGTAAATAAAATAATTGTAAAATAAATAAATTTAAAAATTAAAATATGTAAAATAAAATAAGTTTAAAATGAAATAAAACATCTAGTAAATAAATATAATAATTAAAAATTGATATATCTATATTATTTTATCTAACATTTCAATTCCATGAGAAGTTCATTTTTTATTTTCCATTCTGACCCTCTTTCTTTTGGTTTGCAGGTTTTGAATGATGAAGTGTTCGCTCTCATGGTGCTGATGGCTCTGTTCACAACATTCATCACTACCCCACTCGTAATGTATATATACAAGCCGGCAAGGAAGCAAGTCCCGTACAAGCACCGGAAACTACAAAGGGACAAGCAAAAGGACGACCTCAGGATTTTGGCCTGTGTGCATGGTACCAATAACATCCCTGCCATCATAAACTTAATGGAGGCCTCCAGAGGAATCAGAAAGTCTGCCCTACGCCTCTATATCATGCACCTTGTAGAGCTCTCTGAAAGGTCCTCATCCATCATGCTGGTCCACAAAGCAAGGAAAAATGGCCAACCTTTCTGGAACAGAAATAGATCGCACGAAGACCAGATAGTAATTGCCTTCGATGCATTTGAGCAGCTGAGTAAGGTGGCAGTAAGACCCATGACTGAAATCTCTGCATTCCAAGACATGCATGAAGATATCTGCAATGTTGCAGAAGAAAAGAGAGCTGCAATGATTATTTTGCCCTTCCACAAATACCAACGAGTAGATGGAGTCCTGGAGTCTGTGAATGGTGGAATAAGGACCGTGAACCAGAAGGTGTTGAGGCATGCTCCTTGCTCTGTCGGCATTCTAGTCAACAGGGGTCTTGGGGGTCAATCCCAGCTGGCACCTTCCAGTGTCTCCCATAACATTGCAGTTCTTTTCTTTGGAGGGCCGGATGACCGCGAGGCTTTAGTCTATGGCAGAAGAATGGCAGAGCATCCGGGCATTAAACTATCAGTCATAAGGTTCTTGCCTGGCAGTGAAATCAATCACGCTGCACTCAATTTAACCCCACTTCCTGCACATGACCATGATAAGCAACGAGAAACCTACACATTCTCTACTGCAGAGATGAACAGGGATCAGGAAAGAATTTTAGATGAGGAAGCTCTAGCTGATATAATCAGTGGCGTGAACGGCTCTGTTCCATCCTCTCCAAAGAAGTCTCCAGGCAGGAATGGTTATTCTAAGGATGTAAAGGGCTCTATTGTGTATACTGAGCAGCAGATCTGTAACACAGTGGAGTCTGTCCTTTCAATTGGGAAGAGCAATGAATATACTTTAATCTTGGTTGGCAGAGGGCGCTTTCCTTCTCCTCTTGTGGCAGATTTGGCTGATAGAACTGCAGAGTGTGCTGAATTGGGTCCAATTGGGGATCTGCTGGCTTCATCTACCGTTCAAATCAGTGCTTCAGTGCTTGTGATTCAGCAACATGATCACATTCACACTGATGAGGTACCATTTTCGAAGACAACGAAGTCTGCAACTCCATTAACCGTGGCCATTGAATAAAGAGTAATACGAAAAGATGTTTCCAAAGTAGATGTAGAGGTCCAAAGTTCTAGGTTTTATGTGTATATACTGTCTTTGTTTGGCCATCTTTGATTTTCCTAAAGAGATTCCATTTTGCGCCATGGATATCGGCACATATGGATTAGTATATGTAAGAACCTATGTCTGAAACTTTCATGCAAGTTTATGAATATATCTCTTATTAGTCCGTTCGGCAGAGGCTATAGAAATCACCATTTCTTTTTTTTTAAGCAGAAATCACCATTTCTTATTAATTTGTATCAAAATTTGTGACTAACTTAAAAAAACAGTTTTCCTAATATTCTGTGCGCCTGCAGAGTAATAATGGTTAATTTGTAGAGAAGTTTACAGTCATAAAGATTAATACTGGTAGCAAGAGAGTAAAATGTAATAACTTGTGCATGTAACAAAAAAACTATTAAAAACACATAACTTGTTTAGTGTGACAAGAACATACCACCAACTAGTTTCAAATGGAGCGCAGTAGGAGAGGCGGGAGAGGAGGGCAAGGCGGGAGTTTGAATGTGGGCGATGATGTGGGAGAAGAAGATGATTCAGACGGATTTGAGGGGTGGCCTGGTTCACTGGAGCTTCTTTGGGAGGTTCATTGTCCCTTGTCTGGGGTTTTGGGGTGTTGGAGGTTGCAGCAGCCTTTGTGCGGGTGTTAGAGCGGGGCTCCTGTTTCCTTTTCTTTGGGCCAGGTTGAGGCCGATAGTTCCGTTTCCGTCAATCTTGTTTCGGTGCCTTGGCTTCTGTCTTTGGTAGAGCTGAGTGGGCTGGGCGGGAGAGGACATTTCTTTGGGCTATGGCTTCTGGGTGTTTTGGTGGGAGCCTCAGCGGTTGTTCTGGTCTTCTCTGAGGTTGACTTTGTGGGTAGTGAAGTTGGTGTTCTTGCTGATGTTGTAGTGGTGGGAGCTGGTGTTGGAGAAGTTGTGGCTCATTTTGAGCTACTTCTGAAGGTCGCCTCTCTTTGTTGGCTGGGTACCTCTTGGGGTGTTCTCTGTTTGGGGTTTGGCCCTTGTAGGGTTTGGCCGCTTTCCTTCTTGCTTTTATGGTGCTTGGTTTGGCAGGTGTTCTTCAGTGGGCAGTGGTCTCCTTTGTTCCTTTGTTTCTTTCGAGAGGTGCTTTGCTCCAGTGCTTTCTGGTCTGGATGTGGGCTTGTTTTATGTGGCAATGGTCCCTTGCGGGATGTTCAGGGTTGTGGCTTATTTTGAGCTTCGATTGGCTTATTTTATTCTTATCATTGCCTTTTAAAATAATTTTTTGGGATAGGTGTTGGATGGTTTTTGACCAATCTCTGTGCAATAATTATGAGGTCCTGCACTATTTTTTGAGGAAACTTTATTGTGAGTTTGTCCTCAATACGATGCCAAATTATTTTGACTATCTAGATTTTTAGGGTAGAGGTGGGGTCTCCACACATGATAGAGCAGGTGCACGACGTAATCCACAACTGGCATCGAGACCCTTGTTAGAACCATGGTGGAGCATGTGACCGCTCTTTCTCTTGTGAAGGATAATGTCAAGGTGGACACGTTGGACTTGATTAGCTCACTCATTCAAAGCCTTATAAAGTGTGTGAGGCCTCTACTAGATCTTGATGTGGGCGAGTCTTCTAGGCCCAAAATTCCAATCCACTTTTGTCACTCTTGCGGCACTGTTTGCACATATGATGGTGAGAGTACTTAGGATGTAGCTACATAGGATACATCAGTTGCACAACAGATGGTTATGACATATGCCTTGTTGAATGAAACATTCGACATTGATACTTAGGTAAATTTCAACAAGTTCATTTAATTTTGTTTATTAAATTTTATTTTGTAATGTAATAATAGCTAAATTAGTAGAATGAATACGATGAAAATTCAGGGTTAGAATGTTGATGATGTGTGCCCCATTCACATAAACCCCTATATGTTTACATCGTCAAGTCCATAGGTATGTTACTAGTATCAAAGAAATAATTATATGTGAATAGTTGAACCTTATATGAATGATTGTCTCATAGCACACTTTGGATGTCAAACAGTTTGGTGGTGGACCTTCGACATCGACACCTCACTCTTCTTGTCATTGACTAACTTTCACTCAAGAAACCTTTATTCATTAATGGTGTTGTAAAACAATGTTAGGTAGTTTTGGTAATAGGTAGTTTTGGTAATTGAAAAAAACCCTATTCCATATGATTGCACTTTTTATCATAATTCCATATGATTTTGTACAATTGTACTTTGTGGTTTAATGCATCTATCCTCTGAGGTTCTATACGGCTCCTTAGGGCTTGATTTTCCTTAATTTGATTTTGAATCAAAAAAACCTAGCTTTCTTTGCTCAAAAGCCCTTTTAGTTTCATGGTGTGTATCATAAGTAGTCCATAGGTCCTTCATTAATCTATGCAATCCATGGGCATTCACTTGCTTTGACTTCCTTTCTCTCAGGTTTTGATGCCATATAATGGAAATTGATACATACAAAGAAATCAAGCATGAACACAAGAGAGAACTTGAAAGAGATAAATTGTATGTAATAATGAAAAAGCAATGGTTAATTTCTAAAAATCCAACAACATAAACCCTAACACTATGGTGACAACTAACCCTTACCCTAAAATGAACTAAATGAGCAATAAGTCATGTTCACATTATTTGATAAAGTTAAATATAATCATAAAGTGACTATTACTATGCCTATCACTATGACTAGTATGACCATTACAACATTATATAACAAATACTAACAATTATCCTCAAGAAATTTTTAACTCTACTTATCCCATAAAAATGTATTTCCTACCATGAGGTTCTAACTTCTTCCATAGCTCTGAAGGAACCAGTGCATAGTAGGTGCAACCAAAAAATTCTCAAAAAATGTATTTTGGGCCTACAACAAAACCAAGCTTCAAAGGTGTCATGGTTTCTAAGTTGAGCAAGGAGTCTTATTTCAAAGATATGTAGTAGTATGTACAACCTCTACCTAGTATTTGGAGTCCAATTGTTTATGGTACGACATTGACCTAGCTGCATTGAGGTTTTGTTCTCTTTGAGACCCCATTTTGCCGTGTTGCATATGAAGTGGTATATTGACTTCAAATTCCACATTCAATACAATAATCAATAATTTTTTTGGAGATATATTCTCCCCAATTGTTTGATCCCAAAATTTTCAATTTTCAGCTAGTTTGTATTTTAATTAAATAAAGAAACTAATGAAAGTGATAAAAAAAACTTCATATTTATTTTTCAAGAAATAAACTCAAGTCATTATTGGAAAATCATCAATAAAAAGTAAAACATAGTGAAAACCCATGAATGAAGTGACTTTCATGTTGCAAATTATATTAATGACCACAAGTGGCCAAAATGGACCAATGGGACTTCAAAATACAATTGGAGACAATAGCAAGAGGGAGCCAACAAGAGGCCCCAAACAAACTACAAGCTAAAAGATAACTAAAAGTGAAAATATTTTTGATAAAGAAAAAAGGAGGGGTAAACCTAGATGAGGGGAATCCTAATTTGGTATGAAAGGATAAAACCAATGATATGATGACTAAAAATAGTTTTTGAAAAGTCTAGCATGCTAAGATAAAGGACTAATTGCTAATGAAAAAGAGCTAGGGACACCAAATTGCCAAAATAAGAGAATTGGGTCTAATTTATATCACTAGAAGAGTAACAAAAACACTCATCAATAATTGTGAAGGCACCAATACAAGATTCAAGGATGTACCTTGTAAAATGCCTTGAGTTAAGAGACCCTGCCAATTTTCATGGCACAATGGACTGTGGAGTTGTAGCAATAGAATGTTTTGATCCTTTCATAGAGGTATGCAAGAGATTAGTAAATTTCACATTATATTTTCTCTTTTATTGTCCATTATTGATTTTTTTAATAATACTTATATGTAGTTTAATTGCTATCTTGATACTTGCTATAGGGGCTTGTCACTCCAAATCATCAATGTGTTGTTGTTGCAGATGAGCATGTTGATTATTTGTTTGTGGTAAGTGATTATTCTATTATATATCATTCCACAATTTAATTTCTATATATTAACGTCTATACTTCTTAATGTATCAATTGAATCTCCAGATAAGTGAAGAGAGAAGAACGAGTGAGCACATTTGAAAGACAACATCACTTGCATCTCCATCCAGCTGATAGTCAAAGGAAGATCACGATCTATTTCCTTCCCTTGGTAGGAAATGCCTTTGTATTAGGGTCATTTGTTGTATGGATATGTGGCATTTTTGAACATATGTTTTGTACTATCGATGTGAAATTTTATGGCCATATGGCTCTTTTGCAATCTTGTATGGCTTTCTTGGATATATTGTACACGTTTATCAACATGAAACTTTGTATGGCCTTATGGATTTTTGGTTAATGCAAATCTTATTTCACCACTATTATCAGATTATATCATTGAATGCTTTTCCTCTCACCTCACACTTCTCTCCATCAAATGCAAAGCACAAACTATATATATTTATTTCTTTGTGAGGAGTGACATACTTTTGTAAGAGTGATGCCACCTCAAAAATAGATCGTTGCTTATTATGTTATTAACAAGTCACTAACTTATTTTATTCTTATCATTTCCTTTTAATAGTTGTCTTTAATTTGCTGCTTAAGCATTGCCTTCATAAATCTCCAACATTTGTTGAAGGATAATGCACACATTTAAACTCCTTTAAAATTAGTGTTTGTCTATCTTTACATGCAAAATTTTAACTCATGTTTGTTTAATTATTCATTATAGTTTTATTGCCATTAGTTTCTAGGATCATATGATAGAATTGAGAATTAGAAACATATTTAATTATGTTCCATTTTAATAGAAAGTATCCATTCCACTTATCTTGTTGTTAATAGGATGTGCATTTCTTACAATTGACAAGGCTAGCCATCTTAGTCAAGCCATAAAATCAATCACTTGCATTACCTTGAGATTATATTATCAAATTATTTTAGCTTATTTTTCAAAATGTAAAAGGAAAAATGTAGTTAACAACAACCTATCAAAATACCAAAATGTTTCTTCCTTAAATAAAAAACACTTAAGATATGTATATTATAAAGAAAAAACATACTATAAGAGCACACTAAGGGTATGCATATTGAATTTCTTTATATAAAACATTTTCTTCAAAGGATAAACATATAAACAAAAGTCATAAATGATATATTAAAGCCTCTAAGGAATCAAGTTGTGACATATATAAGTGTTATAGTCAAAGGAGTAATACATTTACAAAGAAAGTTTTGGATATTATGAATGATGCAATAAATTGACTATGTGATACATTGTAGTTGTGTTGAGGTTCAATTTTAGCATTAAGTACCAATTGAAAAAAAGTGTTACAAATTGAGCATGATAACACCTATATGAGGGATTATATATAAAAATAAGTAGGATATATAATAAATGTCTATTGATTCATTTAAAAATTAATAAACACTAAAACACTAAAATAAGGCCCTACTAACATACTAGATAGATGCGTAAGTGAATGGAAATGGTGACAAAAAAGTGGCTAGTAAGAATTTTGAAGGTGATTTAGCATAATGTACTTTCTTCTTAAAAATATAATGCAAGCTTGTTATGGCTCAATAATCTCGATCCATAACCCAAACACATTATAATATATGCATGCTATGCACACATATCAAAATTGTTGTGTTTATCTTTATACTACATAGCATTTTAATCATTGCCCTTATTAATGTATGCCTTTTTTCTAATAGCATTTTGATTGCTTCCCTTATAGCTTTTCCTCACCATCACCTATTAGTTGTAAAATACCAAGAATTCTATAACTCGATGTTGAGGATGATGAAACATAAGAAGGGGATTTTCTTCGATTAAATTGGTTTCTCCATCTTTCATTACCTCAATCCTTTTCTCCTATGCACAAAATATTCCTAAGTGGTATCAACCAGAGTGAAGGATGTCATAGATGATACAGTTGTAAATACATCTACTAGTGGGTCTAAAATTCACAATAAACTTCATGAAGTATTCCAGGCCCTTTAATGTGTATAGTTATCTAGAGTTATAAAGTAGAATTAGTATACTAGGATGAGTCACTGCCATGGAAATATTATATGGGCGCATAATATTAGACACTACTAAGGAAAAAAATATATGAACTTAATGATCTTCCACTTGAGAAGAAGGATAGTAGATGCATTTGGGTTTAATAATTAAAATATATTTGATAAATGGTAGCATTGGCCAATACAAGTCCCAACTTGTCACTAAGGTATATGTATAAAAGGATGTTATTGAGTATGATGAAAAAAATTCCACCTTAGTAAATATCAAGACTATTCATATAGTTTTAGGGATGGCATCATAGTTTGGTTCAAAATTTCAACAAATAGATGCCAAGAAATCCTTTCTTAATAGATATGCCAAGAAAAAATGTTCCAACTTGTGAAACACCCACTAGATAATTTGTAAGTTCAATGCTCAGAAATAAGGGCTCAATGCAACTAGTGCCCATGCACATAGACATCTCATGTACCCATGTCGTACCTTTGTGCTATCTCCACTCATAGAGTAAGCGCCAACATGGTGTAGCTCAGAACATTTGAGAGAGTTGAGGTACAAAACAAGACCATGCATAGCGTAGACATGCCCATGCGGATGTGTTGGGTTTGATGGTTCGACCCCATGACACATAGAATGAAAAATTAGGCTACTATGCAACTTCACACTGCATGCATTTGATGGTTTTTGGGGCATCAAAGAAACTTTCACCATGGCGAAATGGTTTCAAGTATTCAAAATTTGAGAGAGATTTTTGTAGAGGGGCCTCACATGCACCTATAGGTTCAAACAAAACATTTGTATGTGCCACTGATTCTGAGAAACAACGCATCAAAGTTTAACATTTTTTGCACTTAGGGATCTTAAGTGGAAGTGTCAACATAGTGTAGTCTAAAACGTTCAGGAGAGTTGGGGTGCAAAATAGGACCATGCCTAGTGTAGATGCTCCCACCTAGACATGTTGGTGCTAATGGTTTGGCCCCACAAAGAACAAAACAAAATTAGCCTTGCTTCCAACTTTATAGTGCATTCATTTGACAAGTTTTGGGGCAACATAAAAACTTTCACCACGGCCAAACGATTTGGAGACATGAAAAACCAAGAGAGGTTATTGTAGAGGGACCCTACATAGCCCTGTACCTTTAGATGAAAAAATTATAAGTGTCACTACTTCTGAGAAAGAGCACATCAAAGTTTGTCATTTTTTCACATTTTGGTCTCTTAAGAGAAATTATTGATACAATGTAGCCTGAAATGATTTGACATGTTGAGGCGTGGAACATGACCTTTCCTAGCATAAAATCACCCACCCAAACATGTGGGAACTGTCAGTTTGGTCACATGATGAACAAAACAAAAATCATGCCATCTTGCAACTTTCTCATCAATGCATTTGATGCTTTTTCCATCATTTGGAAACTTATCACCATGGGAAAATGGATTGGATATATGAAAAAATAAAATAGGTTACTGTAGAAGGACCCTTGATGACCCTTTACCTTTAGATGTAATAGTTGCAAGTGCCATATTTTCCAAGAAATAGCTTGCCAAAGTTTGTCACTTTTTCGCACTTAGAGCTCTTAAGAAGTCGCTGGTACAATGTAGCCTAGAACGATCTGACATGTTGGGGTGCAAAACAAGAAATTTCCTAGCATAAACCTACCACCTATTTGTGTTGGAACTATTGGTTTGATCACATGATGAACAAAACGAAAATTATTCCAACTTGCAACTTTAGATTGCATGCATTTGATGTTTTTTGCAACGTGCAAAATCTTGTCACTATGGGAAAATGGATTGGAGATATGAAAAATCGAGAGAGGTTATTATAGAGATACCCTACACGATCCTATAACTTTAGATGGAATGGTTGTAAGTTCCACACTTTTTGATAAATAGCTCATCAAAGTTTGTCACTTTTCACACTTTGGTCTCTTAAGTGAAATCACCGGTATAATATAGCTTGGAATGTTTCGCCATGTTGGGGTGCAAAAAATGGCCTTCCCTAGAATAAACCTACCCACGTGGACATGTTGGAACTATCGGTTTGGTCACACGATGAACATAATGAAAATTATGCCAACTTGCAACTTTCTCTTCAACGTATTTGGCATTTTTTCCATCAACTCAAAACTTGTCACCATGGAAAAATGGATTGGAGATATAAAAAAATGGGATAGATTATTATACAGGGACTCTACATGTTCATGTACCTTCAAAAAAAATGGTTGCAAGTGACATGGTTTTTGAGAAAGAGCTCATCTAGTTTGCCACTTTTTTTTTCACTTTTCTCTTAAGAGAAATCACCAGTACAATGTAGCCTGGAACGTTCCAGAATGTTGGGGTGTGAAACATGACCTTTCCTAACATAAAACTACCCACTCAAACTTTTTGGAGCTATTGGTTTGGTCGCACAATGAACAAAACAAAAATTATGTCACCTTGTCGTTTTCTCTTTAATGCATTTGACTCTTTTTCCATCAATTAAAAACTTGTCACCACAGGAAAATGGATTGGAGATATGAAAAAATAAGAGAGGTTATTGTAGAGGGATCCTACATGACCCTGTAACTTTAGAAAAATGGTTGTAAGTTCCACGATTTCTGAGAAAGAGCTCTTATGAGTTTGCCACTTTTTTGCACTTTGGTCTCTTAAAAAAGTCATCGATACAATGTAGCATGGAATGTTTCGGCATGATAGGGTGTGAAACAAGAATTGGACATGTTGATATTGTCGATTTGGTCGAATGATGAACAAAATGAAAATTATGCCAACTTGCAACTTTCTCTTCAATGCATTTGATGCTTTTTCCATCAACTGAAAAATTTTCGCCACGGTAAAATGGATTGGAGATATGAAAAATTGAGAGGTTATTGTAGAGGGACCCTACATGATCTTGTACCTTTCGAAATAATGGTTTTAATTTCCATGGTTTCTGAGAAAGAGCTTGTCAAAGTTTGCCACTTTTTTGTACTTTGGTCTCTTAAAAGAAATTGTCGGTATAATGTAGCCTGAAATGTTCTGGCATTTTGTGGTGTGAAATAGGACCTTTCCTAGCATAAGCCTAACCATTTGGATGTGTTGGGATTGTCGGTTTGTTCACATAATGAAAAAAACAAAAAATACGCCATCTTGCAACTTTCTCTTCAATGCATTTGATGCTTTTTCCATTAACTAAAAAATTGTCTCCACGAGAAAATAGATTGGAGATATGAAAAAATGAGAGAAGTTATTGTAGAGGGACCCTACTCGAACTTGTACCTTTAGATAGAATGGTTGTAAGGTCCACGGTTTTTGAAAAAGAGCTCTTATGAGTTTTCCACTTTTTCACACTTAGAGATCTTAAGAAGTTGTCAGTACAATGTAGCCTGGAATTATTCGAAATACTAGGGTGTCAAACAAGACCTTTCCTAGCATAAACCTATCCACCTAGACATTTTGGAATTGTCGGTTTGGTTGCATGAAAAACATAATGAAAATTATGCCACCTTGCAACTTTAGACTGCATGGATTTGACGTTTTTTCCATCAACTAAAATCTTATCGCCATGGGAAAATGGATTGGAGATATGAAAAATGGAGAGAGGTTATTGTAGAGGGACCCTGCATCATATACCTTCAAACATAATGGTTTTAAGTTCCATAGTTTTCGAGAAAGAGCTCATCAAAGTTTGCCATTTTTTCGCACTTTGGTCTCTTGAGAGAAATCATCGGTAAAATGTAGCCTGGAATGTTTCGGCATGTTGGGGTGCAAAATGGGACCTTTCCTAGCATAAACCTACCCACCCAAATGTGTTGGAACTATTGGTTCAGTCGCACAAAAAACAAAACAAAAATGATGCCACCTTTCAACTTTAAACTACATGCATCTGATGCTTTTTACATCAACTAAAAACTTGTCACCACCGGCTAATGGATTGGAGATATGAAAATTTGAGAGAGGTTATTGTAGAAGGACCCTACGTGACCTTGTACCTTTAGATTAAATGGTTGTAAGTGCCATGGTTTTTGAGAAAGGTCTCATCAAAGTTTCACTTTTTCGCACTTAGATCTCTTATGAGAAATCATTGGTACAATGAATCTTGGAATGATCCAACATGCTAGGGTGAAAAATAGAACCTTTTTTAGCATAAAACCCCCCACCCAGACATGTTGGAGCTATTGGTTTGGTCGCATGAAGAACTGAACGAAAATTACACTACCTTGCAACTTTACACTACATGCATAAAGGCATCACAAAGGAAAAATCATGATCAAAGGGCAACAACATTGAAGAAGGGTTATTAATCACAAAGGGAAACATCTTATAATCATGTTCATGACTTCATATGAAAATCACATAAGCACTTTCTACACATTCATAGAGAACTAGGCTAGGCAATGAGAAATGAAGAGATTATTTGCACAACCTCTATTTTTTGACTTGCAAGAAGGGTAGCCCTAGTGAATTGCAAGAAAGATTGATAAGTTGAAGTGTCAAATGTCAAGGAAAATTCTTTCAAGAGTTCATGAATCTTGAAAAATCATACTCATTATGATAGACATATTTTTCAAGACATTATGACAGTCATAGTGGTTTGCAAGCATGGACATAATAAAGGTCAGCCATACCACTAATGGATGACTGTAATTTATGAATGTGTTAAAGACCTTAAAACTGTGAGATTCCTATGAGTCCTCATGGGGTTTTCCATTGTAAACCAAGCAAGCACTTGTGACAAGAGAGTAGGTATGCACATGTTGTTAGGGTAGATCTAAGTGATTGTGACACACTCAATGAGGATTGTTTTAAGCTTGCAATGATTTATAGATAAAAATCATGACATTCCTAGGAATATCATAGGACATAGATCTTGTTGATAGTCCGCATGACTATGTTGAGGGGTTTTTTGCATGGTTCACAGTTTAATAAAGGTATATGATAGAATAATTTTAACCCACTAGGAGGGGCAACAAGGAAGATGACAGGTATATTGGTCAAGGAGGACTATTGTCAAAGGGATAAAGGAGGGAAACTTTAAAGGAGGAAAAAAATTGTATCACTAATACAAATGTCTAAGAATCAGTGGCCATGAGAAAATGAGGGGAAACAAGGAAGATAACAGGTGGTGGGGAGAATGAAATCAATGCAATCACCCTGGTTAAAGCAAGACAATAGTCAAAGGGAAGATAAAGCATGATCATGTGAAAGCTATACTATTTCTTATGCATAGTAATATGCATATAGTGGTCAGTCATGTGTTGAGAAGGGTAAACTAATATACCCTAATGTGACCTAAGAAATAAAGAAACACTAATACTCTTTCAACTACTAATATCTAGTCTAACTATCTACTATAATATAGGAGTTAGAATGAAGAGGTATAAATCTATGAAAGAATGCGATTTAAAAAATTAAAACTTTATATAAATGTTATTTTCTCATTTCCATAGTAGTTAGAACACAAGATAATGATACATATTTTAATAACAAAAAAAAGTGATCAATAACATGACTTTACAAATTCAATGTACATACTTACAAATCAATCCAACGAACCATTCGGGTGTGCTCTACTCTTTATT
This sequence comes from Sequoia sempervirens, assembly GCA_007258455.2. NCBI lineage: Eukaryota > Viridiplantae > Streptophyta > Pinopsida > Cupressales > Cupressaceae > Sequoia > Sequoia sempervirens. The sequence continues at coordinate 34,841 of VDFB02363555.1, forward strand.
GTGTCAAGTATTGGCTCATGGTTAGCCTCATGCACCTTACACAAGTTCTTGTTCATAGGTCTACCCCCATATTTGATCAAATGAACAATGGATTCCACGACAAGGTTTGAGTAATGAAGAATCCTCTAATACATGTCACAATGCTCAAACAACTAGACATCAAACTTCTTAACTAGGTACCTTCTAAGCCATGTTCTAGTAACAACCAACAAATCTATAGGATATTATATGTTTTCTCCATCTATAACTGAGGCCCCCAATTTATTTTTAGCCTCAACAAAGTAACACAAGTAGTAATTTATTCCCTCTTCATTGTATTCATCTATAATTACTGCATAAAAATGTCGTGCATTTATATGTGCATCCATCCAATTAGATGAATTTAATGAACATTACAAAAAAAACTACAAAGTAAGATAAAACTAGAAATTTTGTAAACTACACAAGTAGATATATTACTTGGTTCTAATAGATCTGATACATGATCAAAGTCAACAAATGATTGCATCTCTATGATTTCTAGTGCCATCGGGAGCCAATACGTGTCAAGTGGGCTTAGAATTCTTAACCACCATTCATCAACAAACTCCTTTGATCCACACTCATTCAAGACTTGAACTATACATGAATAACAAAAGCATGACATATTCTACATATGGCTAATCCATGAACCCACATTAGAGCTTCTAAAAGAGTCTAGTTCACTCAATCATGTCGGTGTACAATAGTCCTCATATTTTGCAATGTTAGTATCATCTACCAACCAAAAAAAAAAATGAATTGAAGAATTACCTTCATTACCTTACCCATAGCATGATTACACTACTAAACGATTGGTTTTGCATCTATCAACTTTGGACTATTTTTGTACTCTAACTCTTCTCATGCTAAGGCTCTTTTAATACATGCTTTTTCACCATCATGCTTCCCCTTTTTGTGCCCGACCTCATAGAAATTCCACATATGTTGAGAACCACTAATCTTATGCATTCTACTCAACTGATAAAAATCTTGGAGTTCGTAAGTTGCGATGTACAATTATCTGACCATATGATATGTTAACAAAATGATATGGCCCTACTAGCCAAATCAATGTAGAATATCTTAAAGCAACCTTGCACAAACTTTGTAGAATATGTGTGATCATCACTGATGTAAAAATGATACTCCCTCAATACCTTCCTATCATTCTCTATACTATCATCTACATGGATGAATGCTATATGCACACATATAGCAACATGTGTGGAATTGTAGTATTGTGATTGCACCTCGTTCTATGGTTGTAGTATGTAGTTCTCTGCAAAGTCAACAACGAAAATGATGGTACAAAGTGGAAATGTGTCCTTGCATAACTTTCTACGAGTCCAACCATCAAGCTCTACGTGTATGCCTTGCATACTCATACACCACATGATCACAAAAAATGCCCATAAATTGATACAATGGAATCTTATCACTGACCAATTCACACTTTTTTGCTTCTTTCCCATCTTTTAGATTGTAGGCCACTTTCTTGTATTTTCCAAATTCCACAATTTTGTTTCCAATTGAATGTGTACTATGCATATGTTGATAAATTGGAAAACATTGCAATCCAACACAATGAACACATGTGCCATCCAAGCATGATTTCTTGTAAAAAAAATTGACCTTCCACTCTTTCACATAAAATGGTAGATATGAAATCCCTTGAAGATCTAGGTGGAGGCCTTATGTTACATTCCTACAAAACATTGTTAGTATGCATATCTACACATATACATTGATAAACATTATAATGGTTAGAAAAATCAATATGTACTCTACAACAATAGGTAGTGTGTGTGTGTGTGATTTATTTTGAAATGAAAAGGCTTTCGCATTTCAAAAATCCTTCAAAAATTTTTAACTTGAGGATACATCTCTATAAATTTAGCAAAAAATTGGGTTTGAGTCATATCCAAAAAAATGCTTTGGATGTGGCTCACAGTTTCGACTACCAATTATCCTTCTTACAACATCTCTTTGATTGGGAGAGACCCTTGTGTTATTCTTCCAAAATTCTTGTATTAGGGATCTCAAGGCTTGAACAATTTCTTTATCTTTCCATGGTAGTCTACTCGAGAATGCCCATAACTCGTTATTTGGATTATCCACTCTTTCACGCCTTCTTTTGGCTCTCATTGGATATGATCTACTTATTTTAAATTTTTTACTTATCTTTGAAAGGATTATCTTATACCTAGTTTGATTGCTTACCAATGTTGATGTCATGACACGTTAGGTGGCATTACTATCTTTCGTGTGTAAGGTAGAATCCATACTCTCATATGTACTCATTAGATTCTTTACAGTTGATGTTCTTAGCCCAAAAATCTTCATGATGGGCCTAAATTTTAGTTTCCTCATCATTTCAATAAATAGTTGACATCTTGCAGTCTCATTTAGCTTCTCAAAAAATAATCTCCATATCCTCTTTGCATATCTTTGAAAAGTATGCTTTAGAATTTTATCAACCATTGGTTTCAAAATATTAGCATCAATATCAATCAAATATTTAGGCTTTTATGCAAAACTCAAGGAGGAGTTCTCAAAGGAAAATTTGCCTCAACACTAGGAATGCCAACAACATCAGGGATAGATGGCATACCTTCACCCGAAGATGAAAATGATGGCGTGCCTTGAAATTGACATGTAAACAGTGTTGTACCTTCAATTTGAGATGTTGTAGGTGGGGTGTTAAAGTATATATGTGTTTACTGATATACTTTAAACATGACATGTTGTAGATGGTGTGCCTTCAACTAGAGATGTGATTGTTGATGTACTTTGAACATGTAATATTGTAGATGGTGTGCCTTGAACTTCACTTATGGTTGATGTGCCCCCAATTTTGAGATTCATTTGTCTTGTTGCATAGAGATTTTGCATCTGTTGCCTTTGTGATGCCAATTGTACATCTCTCTTAGATTGCATGTTAATTTCTTTTTCTATGGGGTTCAATTTCTTTTCTTCACAAAGTTGCCTCATTGTTTCTCTTCTCTTTTCATTTTTGGCTTCATGTTCATATGATGTTAGAGTCTTTTCTCATTTCCTTGACATGATGTTGAATGCTACATGTTCAAAAACACAAAAAGAACAAAATTAAGTAATTCTCACTAATACAAAAATATCAAATGAAAATGAAAATGATTGCAATTGATATATGTGAGAAGTTGACAAGCATAAAACTTTAAATTTTAATAAAAAACCCTTGATAAAAAATTGAATTGTACAAATATGAAAAATATTACCTCATATAATCAAATTTAATCTATAAACTTCAAATTTACACCAAGATAATTGTTGAATAGAAAATGGGCAGTGACTTTAATTGATGAACATGATTGTCTACCTTCTCAAACACACCTAAATGTAGTATTTTCAAATACAAGTTTGGTTGCTTTTTGGAAAGTCATGTTCATAATGAATAAGTTTTAATAGCCATAATACTCTTTCACCAAGGGCAACATGGTAGAGGGCAGCATTGTAGAGGGCATCATGGTAGAGGGCAACAATATTCTTTGTGGCATGTGTGCGTACTCCCTTAATTGTGAATGATTATCATGAGCTCCTTCAAGAAACATCAAAATGCATTATTTCTGTAGACACGTAAAATGTATTGATTGACATTGGACATCTGATCCGACCACTAACATCGTTTCATCCGAATCATCCTTCGGTCTAACCATTTAATCAAATGCCTTTATTTGATTAAATTCATCAATATTCCTCTCTTAATTAAATAAATCGGTTATCTAATTAAGTCATCCTTTCTCGATAATTAAATTAACCATCTAATCTAATTATCCTATTTAATTAAATAATTAATTTTATTTGATTAAATCTCTAAAGTCTATCTATTAAATAAAATAAATTAAAACCTTATTTTTGGACAGCTTGTTAACTATTGCATTGATAGGTTATACCTTTCCATGTTTTGGTCCGAGGTGTTTAAAACTTCTAAAGTGCATCCTAGCAAGGTTTTCGTATGTCAGGTGTGAACAAGAATACTCCTATCTGTTTGTCAAGTCAAAGTCCATCACACTAGATACAACACCATCTTGGTTCTCTATACCTTGATGCATCGTTACCATGTGTGTTATCAAACATGAGGAAATTGGCCCTTTGAAAATCCTAACTCCTTGGCAAGTAGTCATCATCATTGGCATATTCATCATCTTATGTCTTGTTGAAATGTCTTCTTCTCTTCCATCCCTTCTTGCTCATCACGCTAACAAGGTACTATGACAGTTAATCATCATCATCATCGTCATCGATCCTGCATCCACAAATCATTAGCATATTGCATAAAAATTTCATAATCATTTCACATTATCATCTACCGCATAATCAAACATAATAGGTACAGAGCATTATAGATAATCCATTGCATTATAAGCATACATATTCACATCACATAAACATCATAAAGTCATCTCCCACATTACATTCATTTTGCATAAATAAAGCATCACCATACCACTTTGCATTAACATGCATCACATCACAATAAATGCATCACATACACCATCATTTAACATGTTTAGGATAATATATTTGTTATTCTAAGCATCTTAAAACCATCTCATTTACATCATCAATACATATCATATAAAGCATGACCATTGCATTCACATTGCATCATACATAAATCATAAAAATATACATATCATCCATCAGTCATCCATATCATATAGAACACCTCATAAATAACCACATCACAATCATTTTTGCATTTCATTGCATAAATCATTCCATACCATTATAAACATTCAAAGATAATAGGAACATAAAAATCCATTACATTAAAAGGTACATCCATCCATAATCATTTTATATAAGCATGATTCACATATCATTTTGCGTATCATAAATAAATCATCATATAGATTACATTATCATCCATCCATATTACATAGCATGTAAATCCATCTGCATATCATGAATAAACAACATAATATAAGATCTATTCATAATGCATACATCATCAAAAATAAATGCATCCATATATACATCGCATCACACCATAACATCATTGCATAGCATATAGAAATAGAACCATCCATAAATGCATAAATAAAGGATACACATCACATCATATCAAAATCATCATCTCATATATATATCATCATCGGGTAACTGTCATAGTACAAAATAATCGGATCATTGTACATGTGTGTCAATAAGTACAAAAAGGCCCATCGGGCTATCAAAAATGAGCCCATATGGCACGAAAAATATCATCTCAATCAAAGTGAGGTCTACCCATCCTGTCTGTTGCCCTCACCCCTGTCACCATGACCCTCTACTGGTCTATGGTTGGTCTGATGCGAGTAGTCTGGGGCCCACTCTGCTCTGGGTATGGCCTGATGATAATGCATACGATAATAATTTGCCTCCCAGATGGCCTCCCTATAGGACTAAAGGGACACTGTGCTCTGAGAGGAGG